>JANTCA010001380.1:0-12041 GCA_024741275.1 Chironex yamaguchii
ATTACTCTAGAATGGATCATAACAGTTGTCGGGTTCTGGATATCGCTCTCCACCTGGGAAATATCTATTATTGGGCGTGCGATTAATCGCTCCCAAATGAAACCCGTGGGCACGTGCCTGCGTGCTCACGCGCTATCGTGCACCCCCCACTGAAAGCCCTGCAATGTCCTAGCGGGCATATGTACTAGTAAGACAAGTTGCTGCAATACACACATGTATAAAATGACTCTACGTAAGATTTTTTAAAGGCAGGTGATATCATACATCTTGTAGTGGCTTCTTTCAATGAGACAAATAAATTTCACTTCCATAAATTACACATAAATTACATTTACATAAATTACACTTACATAGTTTACACATAAATTACACATAAAACACATTTACATAAATTACACATACATTACAATTACATTTTTCAGACAAGCACATGGTTTGGTGACCCTGAAAGAATGAGAGGAGTGATAAAAGTGCACTTCCTTTTTTCCAGGTGTGTTTGGGGGTGGACACATCATCGGCAGCTTAAAGAGAAGTGTAAATTGTGATGCTAGTGGTAAGCTATGTGTGAATGCTTAATGTAATAGTGATTGTTATGTTAATGGTTGAGTGGGAATGAGATCAAGAGACTGTGATGTGAAGGAGGAGCTACAAGGTGGTAAAACGTAATCAGGATAATCAGCTAATATGACTTTGCATTGGGCATTCTACAGTATGCCACACACCGAATAAAAATGTTGATACAAACCAGCTGTGTACTAACAGTTTTTACTGACAGTGATCTGTTTGTATTAATAGTGAATTGTTTGTACGAACAGTGATTCAAAGTACTTTAATTGATAAGATTGGAGAAGCTGTTTATTACTCAAAGAGCATTCATGGTAGCATCGGTATTGGCTTACACAAAAAAAGAATGCAAAGTTCATGTGTCGTATCCACATGCTTTGTCAGAGTTGTCACAGTAAACAGTAATCAATGAACAGTTCAAGACGAATGGGCAAACTATCCAACATTCTAACATTCATAAACTGATTTTGTATACAACTTGCTGTGAAAGAAAGAAAATGCTGTTAAAGTAAATAAAATTTGTTAAAAAGCAAGTTGTTGAATAAAAGCAAGTATACGAGCATCATAAGTATTTGACAAGGAAATGCTCTGGAGAAATAAGATTTGAAGAAGAAAAAGTATTAGAGAAAACAACATGTAAATGTGGATATATGCCAAGCTTGTGACCAAGAAATAGTTAAATAGCACCATTGTGGTCTATGCAATTAGCACTATAGTGTAGCCAAGCCTCTCTGGTGTATGTCCTGGCCGCTTTGCTTTGGAGGGTGCACAAGCACAGCTACATGCATACCTTCGTGATGTTATCCAGAGGATCCTGGATAGAAATGAATGATTTCTCCTCAGTGATTTAAGTAACATAGTTGTAAATAACATAGACAAATTGGATGGCATTCTCAAGTATCACAACGTCAACGCTCACAAGCCTTTGTCATTGTACTTGGTTGGCAAATATGTCGCAAATGATCGATGTACTGTTCTCTGTGCCAGTTGCCTGCAGAATAGATCTGCTACAGAAAGGTTAGATATTTCGTGACAATGCTGTCCCACATACACTTTGCTGTATTGCATGTTCACTGCGAGTCCTGTGGTTTAGGGTTGCACCAGGTTGACCCACAGATATGGCTACAAGGCATGCAGGCCGCATGGCCTAGCCACCACGGTCCATGAGTCCTGATAGCTGATTCAATGGTCAGTACAGTTAGGAGTTTTCCCACTACAGAGAGTAGTGTAATTCCTTGGTAGTTGGAGCAGTGAACAGTGGATACATGAATGGCAATGGATAATGTCTTCTTTTAAATGCACCCCCACCCCCCATCAAAAAGTCACTTTGTATCACTCAGGCCAGTAAATAAAACTCCTAATGGTCATGGTTTGGATTCAAGAACACTCTCCCAACAGCTGCTTCAGAAGTCCTCAAACACTACAACAAGAAGCAGCCAGGCTGGTTCCTCACTAGTACTGATATACTTCCCTCAGCACTAGCCAAACATTTGCTGCTCACGTACAGTTTCTATAAAGCTGTGATGCCTGTTCTTGTCCTCATTTCCAAGCAGCCAAAAGTATTCAACTGAAATTTTAACCACATGTTTAGACTCATGAGGAAACACAAAACATGCAATTTCATGTTCATACCTAATGGATTGTTAAAAATGGCCAAAATTGCTCCAATATGGCCAAAATGTTGAAAATCCCGACCAGACATCTTAACTTAACGAAACCCAGAGAACATCAGGAGTATGATAATTAAAATATGTTTGGCAAGTTTCAATTAACTAGAAATAAAAAGTAATCAACATTTAACGCGGTAAGCAACAGAGATTCTGGAGGAAACTAAGAGGAGCATTGTGCCGAAACTAGGGACACAGGATCAAATTTTTAGTGGAATCAGTCCTTAAGAACTATGTTTTAAAAATCATCTCTAATGCGTGCTTGATAAGGCATTCTCATAACTGACTTGACTGGCTAGCTTGTATACTGGGTGTTACACTGTTGTGTGCTGCACTTGTGGAGTAACACCCAGCTGGTGTCACAGGTGTTGTTCTGCAGATGTAACTTTTGGATGTCTGAGTTGACCGCAGATGAGACAGAACACACTATTGCAGCGTTGACGAACAAATCAGGTGACAATGATGAGACAAGGATACATCATCATCATTATCATCATCAGTATCATCACCATAATGATTGTTAAAATCTACCCTAGTTTCATAAATTTCATGCAACGGGCTACTAGGGATAAAAATGTAGTAGATTTGTCTTCTCCTTACTTTGACATATATCTACCCTCTACTCTTGCCTCTACTCTTGTGTATAGAGAAAACTGTTTTATGGATAAATCGAACCACAGATAATTATGTACACATATATATCTAGATATGTGAATATTGAAGCAGAAGGCATGATACATACTCTGTTGGTGTTTACCTGATCAACATTTGCCCCTGTCCCTCTCTTTCAAAAACAATGTGCAACGAATTTGTATATAACCAAGGGCGTAAATTGTCTTGCAACGGATCTGTATGGAGAAAATACTTGTGGTAATTTGAATACACACAACATCAAACCGGATACCAGTTAGCATACATAATAATAAGGTCTAGAAAATAAAGACGTTCATGGCATATAATATAGGAATCTCTAAACTAACAACAAAACGATCTTACACATTATACACTATCAGAGAAATATACATGTTATCTTAACTCAACATTCAACTGTTTTTGATACACTTGGTCAACTGAAACTACTTGCATCCACCTTTTGCTTCAGTTCTCCTCTATCCTGTCTATTCACAGTATATTTTGGACTCCCTTTTGTTTTTCTTCCTTCTTTGGATGTCAACTTGCACATATACCCAAGCCATACTTGGAATGTCGTGTTGCACGTGCATCCCTCTTTTGACCAAGGAGTCCGATCTATTACATGCCTCATATCAAAACCATGAGTCAGCGCTTGTTTTAATGTGCACCGAAGGTGTACAATACATAAGAATGCACAGACAGATATAACGGAGTAGCAACATCCTTGTTGCCAAGCATCAATTTGTTAAACAGTGTCTCCAGTCAAGAAAATGAAAGGTCAACAACAGAGATTATCAAAGTTATTTCACTACCATTTTTCTTGACTCAGTGCTCACATTTATCAAACTGGACCGAAAAGCAATTGATGATTTTCTTACCAAACTTTATTTCAAGCCAAATATTGTAAATGTTACCTCTCCTATGCCACTCTGCTAAATAGGCTGAACAATGAATGAGTTTTTCCATGATAAAGTGATTAAATTAAATTAGTTAATTTAATTAAAATCTCACATTTTTTTGTGATTATTATAACTATTGCTACTATTCATTAGATAATGATCAAATTAACTGCATCTGTTTTCAATGCCTTTTAATACAAAATAACTCTTACAAACATGCCGAGAAGCCCTATCATATGGATATGAATGTCACAAGCCCTATCAAATGCTTTAAATTGGGTACAAAATGTGATTCATTGCACCTCTGCCTGTTTATTCCTAGTATGACCAACATATACCATAAATCCTCAAATTAGCCTCATGAGAGCTTATATATTTTTGCAAATTTGGATGAAGGCCTATTCGAGGGAGGAGGTTATATGAAGGGAGGCTTATAAAATCTTCAGAAACATGCCACTTAAAAATTTCAACGTTTCTTTCTTTTCATGATAAAAAAGAGCAATATAAATGTAAGAGTTAGCCTATAATCTCCATGATTCATTAGTAAAATAATTCCTTCTCGTTGAAAATAAAATGGCCAAGTATGTTTAGAAAAACAAGATTTCTGCTAGAAAAACAAAATATTCTTGGACTCACTGTACATAATGAAGCCACTTTAAATATATATTTCAGTAAATAATTCCTTTCTGAGCATGTAATAGATCATTACTAAATGCATGAATTTTTGTGGTAACTTGATAAAATGCCAATGGGAACCTCAGATGGCTAAAATCAACATGTTAGCAGCACATATTAGGGGAAGAAAGGTGTGGATGGTCTGAATGTCTTGGTCCCTTTGGCACTGGGATCCGCAACGACAACGGCTTGCACCTTCTGTCTTTTGCCAGCCATAACAGTTTTGTGCTGGCTAACACCTTCTTTAGACACAAACCAATTCACAAGACGACGTGGGTGTCTAATGCCGGCACTGCAGCAAAGAAATTGATCATTGCCTGGTGTCAAAAAGATTTCATTCGTCTATTTCTGACCTTCGAGTTAAGAGAGGCGCCTGCATTGGATCAGATAACTACCATGTCCTCGCAAAACTACGCCTGGGGCTGCAAAAATGTCGCCGACAAAAGTTTGCCCCCTGACCTGATTTCATCGAGTTGTGCCAACCAGAGACTGCCCAATCATTCTGACTGGAGCTCTCAAATCGCTTTGACACTTTGGGTGAAGAGAGGCATGCGACAAATGGGAGTGCATCAAAACTCAGAGAGCGCACTCAAGGCAGTCTGTAGACCGAAACAAAAGCGGAAGAGGTCCTGGATCAGTGACAAAACGTTGGGTCTTGTAGATGAACACAAAATTGCCGCTTATCGTGGAGATAAAAGGGCTAGAAATGCTCTTAGCCGGTCCATTGCGCGTGAGCTCAAAGCAGATGAAGAACGTTGGTATAATGAAAAGGCTGAAGTTATGGAAAGGGCGGCTGCGGCTGGTGACTCATGTACATTATACGGTGTACTGCACAGTTTGACTGGACAACATCAGGGTATTAGTGAATTGCTTAAAGTGAGAGAGGGAACCAACATCAGAGATGAAGCAGCGAAACTTGAGCGCTGGGCGGAATACTTTGAGCGGCTATTGAATTGGTCCAACCCTACTGAAATCGACAGGGAGCTGCTAGATCCCGATAATGAGGATGACGAAGTCCTTTTGATAACGGACAGAGTGCCATTTATAACTGAAATCGAGTCTGCAGTCGCCAGTTTGAAAACAAACAAAGCTGCAGAGATAGACGAGATCCCAGCTGAAGCCTGGAAGGCTGGAGTTAACATACTAAAACACCGACTAGCAGCTCTTTTCGAGGACATACGGGCGTCAAATAATATGCCCCAAGACTGGAAAGATGCAATTGTTGTCCCTGTGTTTAAAAAAGGGGCTAAAGACGAGTGCAGCAACTATAGGGGCATCAGCCTCTTGGCAATTGCCGGCAAAGTGCTGATTTCCATTCTGCGCTCCAGAATCAGTGCTCTGTACGAGTCAAACTTATGTGAAGCACAGGCCAGTTTCAGGCTAGGCCATGGTTGCATTGACCAGATCTTTTGTCTTCGATAAGTCTTTGAGAGATGCGTCCACAACGGTCAGTCCTTTTGCACCCTTTTTGTGGATTTTGCGGGTACCAGAGGTGTGGTTGTTGCTGACCACCTGCACGTTACGGACCTTGGTTATGCTGATGATTTAGCATATCTGGGTGAAACTGAGACAGACGTGCAAATGTTCACTGACAATCTAAATAGACGCGCAAGCATGTTGGGCCTTAAAATTAGCGCCAAAAAGACGAAGTACCTGGCGAGTTGCCCCATGTCATTGAGCCTCGATGGTGAACGCCTAGAGCAGGTCGACAAATTTGTTTACCTTGGATCCACTTTTACCACTGGCACTGTTGTGTGTTCTGACGAAATTTCCAACCGTATTGGTAAAGCCAGCGTCAACTTCGGCAGGCTCAGGAAGCACCTGTTCAGCAGGCGAGATATTTCGCTGTGGACCAAACTTAAAGTTTTCAACAGCGCTATAATCCCGGTACTTCTATACGCAGCCAAAAGCTGGTGCTACACTGCCAGTGACATGCGCCGTTGGGAGGTTGTTCAGATGTGCTGTCTACGATCTATACTCAGAGTCAGTCTGCACGATCGCTTGACAAACGATACCATTCGGTCCAGGTGCTACGATCAAGGCACCATTGAACAGGCGGTCAGGAAGACGCGCCTCCGATGGTTTGGACATTTAATGCACATGGAAAACGAAAGACTCCCAAAACAGGTGTTCGTGAGCGAGCGCCCAGCATACTGGAGAGCCCGGCAAAATGCGCCAAAACTGTCCTGGTGCAAGCTGATCTCCGATGACATGAAGAGCGGCGGCATTATGACACTAGCTCGGCAAGACCCGGTGAATGTGGCAGCGGAGATGGTCCAGAATCGAGCACAGTGGCGGCGATTTGTACGTGATGTGTCGTTTGCCAGCGATGACCCGGATGATGGTCAACCGCGATAAGTGCAAGTAAGTGCAATATTTGAGATAGGGGTTATTAACAATTTGTAGTTCTAGGGTGGAGACTTACTTAGGGAGAGCTTTTTTGAGGGGGGGGGGTTAATATGAGGATTTACATTACCTATATTCTAACATGCCTCTCTGTTTAACGCATGCATGCTTCAACATGCATGCAAAAAAATAAAAGGGAACTTTTAATCACTTTCCTTGCTCTTCCTATGTCACCATACAGTATAAACCACATATAAATACAGTATACAGTATAAAGTCTAAAATAAAGATTTAGAGAGCAGATTGACCTTGAAATGATGAAATTTTATTGTATAAATACACTTAAACTGATCGTCTCACACAATGCTTGGATGTTTCAAACTCTTTTGATAGTTCACCCCAACTCAAGTTTCTCCTCCCCTCCCAGTAAAGTCACTTTAGAAGAGGCAGGTACAACCATCTCATATCCCATTGTACAGGCATGGCCATAAGAATTTGAGTAGGCGGACGATAAGTCACCTTCCTCATTGGTATCAGGCGGGCGATTTTTAACGAAACTCTTTAGCAAATAATCAACGAGGTGGGCAATACATCGCCCGCCTTGGCCAATTAAGGAAGGCATGAAGGCGCACACGGCGATCGCCCGCCTCAAACAACCATGCCTGTTGTATTGATTATATTGTATGTATCATATTACATTGATTAGATCCTTATCATAATTGGTTTAATGCAAATTGATAAAATATTTGACAATCAACACCTTACCATATCTTTTCATAACATCATTCACTATATTTTGTCTCTTGTCCTTAAAATGACCACTCATTCTTTTAATGTACAAATTGCCATCCAATTATACAATTATATTCCTTTTACCTCCATTTTATCGCATTACATCATTTGGTATTGATTTACCTTTGTGTACAACCATTAATCTGTATAACCTCTAGTCAGCCATTTCATCGTCATTACAGAGGCTTAGACAAGTCCATTACAATTACCCATCCCAGTACTATCCTCAGTATACAGATGCAATTAACTTGTTACCGATCCTTTGTATGCCTAAATGTAACACATAAAGCTTTCTCAGATCGCCCATCTCAGCTGGCAGCTGGCAGCTGCCACCTGGACCTCGTTGCAGGTTCTCCAGCCAGTCCTATTTTTTTCCTTTTCCATTTTCATGTCCATGTAATCATTGGTCTGCTCCTTTCCATGCCTTCCTTCTGGCGCCCAGGTTAATGCAACATTAGCGTTTGTTTCTCAATCTTGTCTGAGAATGTGCCTGAATTCATCACTCAGTTTCTTCATACCTGACCTTAAAAGGTGTTTGATCGTAGTCACTCTATATTGTCCTCCCTTCCCCTCCCAACTTTTAATATTCTTCACAGACACATAGCTAAATGATCTAATCATTTTATCTCCTTCGTTCAGCTTGGAGGTCACATATCCATATTGTAACGTTGACAGAACTAACGTTCTGTACAGTTTTGCATGTCCTCTGATGTTGTTTTAAGGCCCACACATGTCTGAGTCCTCTTGACTTACTGATTTGGTTTTTTAAATCTTGCATACCTTTCTTTTTTTGGAAATCATTCCTCTGAGATAGATGAACTAGTTTATATCCTAAATCTCATTGCTTCTAATGCAAATAGTTTCTTTCAGTCTTGTGTCCTTGTAGTGTTAATCTTCAGCCCAACTCAACATGCTGTGTAACTCAGTGTTGTTTTTAACATTGCAATTCATACTGCAATAAACTAGCGTAGTTCATGCTGCTTTTAGTATGCATACTTGACGCTGCAATTAGCATGTGCAGTTCCTGCTGCAATTAGCATGTGCAGTTCCTGCTGCAATTAGCATGTACAGTCCATATTGTAATTTGCATGTGAAGTTCATGCAGCAAATAGCATGAGCAATGTATAGTGCAAGTAGCATGAGAAATGCATACTGCAAAAAGCACGTGCAAATAATCTTGCAAATAGGATATAAAGTTCATATTGCGACAGCCATGGCCAGTTCATGCTTCATTTAGCATCTTCCACAGAAATAAGCAAGAACACAACAGATCTAGTGTCTGGAATGTATGCTACTTGCCTATCATCATCACAAAAAGGTGAGCTAAGGATCTCAGTCACAATCCTGCATGTTGATATCGTAGCCACAAGGTAACAATGTCATATGTTGGTATTGTAGCCAAAAGGTTACAATGTCATATGCTGGTATCATAACTACAGGAAGGTAACAATGTCATATGTTGGCATCGTTGCCACAAGGTAACAATATCATATGTTGGTATCACAGCTATAGGAAGGTTACAGTGTCATTTGTTGGCATCTTAGCCACAGGAAGGTTACAGCGTCATTTGTTGGTATCATAGAAACAGGAAGGTTACAGTGTCATTTGTTGGCTTCTTAGCCATAGGAAGGTTACAGGGCCATTTATTGGTATCACAGCTATAGGAAGGTTACAATGTCATTTGTTGGTATCGTAGCCACAAGGCTACAATGACATATGTTGGTATCACAGCTACAGGAAGGTTACAGTATCAAATGTTGGTATGTGAGGCACAGGAAGCTTACCATATCATATTTTGCTATGTGAGCCATAGGAAGGTTATAATGTCAATTGTGGTATGTGAGCCACAGGAAGCTTACCATGTCATATGCTGGTATGTGAGGCACATGAAGCTTAAGATGTCATATGTTAGTATTGTAGCCACAGGGTAGTAACAATGTCAGATGCTGGTATCGTAGCCAGAGGAAGGATAAAATATCAAGTGTTGGTATGTGAGGCACAGGAAGGTTACCATGTCAAATGTTGGTACCACAGCCACAGGGTAGTAACAATGTCAGATGCTGGTATCGTAGCCAGAGAAAGGATATAATATCAAGTGTTGGTATGTGAGGCACAGGAAGCTTACCATATCATATGTTGGTATGTGAGCCACAGGAAGTTTACAGTGTCATATGTTGGTATGTGAGGCACAGGAAATTTACAATGTCATATGTTGGTATGTGAGCCACAGGAAGGTTACAGTGTCATATGTTGGTATGTGAGGCACAGGAAGCTTACCATGTCATATGTTGGTATGTCAGGCACATGAAGCTTACCATGTCATATGTTGGTATGTGAGCCACAGGAAATTTACAATGTCATATGTTGGTATGTCAGGCACAGGAAGCTTACCATGTCATATGTTGGTATGTGAGCCACAGGAAGCTCACCATGTCATATGTTGGTACGTCAACCACAGGAAGCTTACCATGTCATATGTTGGTATGTGAGGCACAGGAAGGTTACCATGTCATATGTTGGTATGTGAGCCACAGGGTAGTAACAATGTCAGATGCTAGTATCGTAGCCAGAGGAAGGATATAATATCAAGTGTTGGTATGTGAGGCACAGGAAGGTTACCATATCATATGTTGGTATGTGAGCCATAGGAAGGTTATAATGTCAATTGTGGTATGTGAGCCACAGGAAGCTTACCATGTCATATGTTGGTATGTGAGGTACATGAAGCTTAAGATGTCATATGTTGGTATGTGAGCCACAGGAAGCTTACAATGTCATATGTTAGTATCGTAGCCACAGGGCAGTAACAATGTCAGATGCTGGTATCGTAGCCAGAGGAAGGATATAATATCAAGTGTTGGTATGTCAGGCACAAGAAGGTTACCATGCCATATGTTGGTATCATACCCACAGGAAGGTTACCATGTCAAATGTTGGTAACACAGCCACAGGGTAGTAACAATGTCAGATGCTGGTATCGTAGCCAGAGGAAGGATATAATATCAAGCGTTGGTATGTCAGGCACAGGAAAGTTACAATATCATACGTTGGTATGTGACCCACAGGAAGCTTACCATGTCATATGTTAGTATTGTAGGCACAGGGTAGTAACAATGTCAGATGCTGGTATAGTAGCCAGAGGAAGGATATAATATCAAGTGTTGGTATATCAGGCACAGGAAGGTTACAATATCATACGTTGGTATGTGAGCCACAGGAAGCTTACCATGTCATATGTTAGTATTGTAGCCACAGGGTAGTAACAATGTCAGATGCTGGTATCGTAGCCAGAGGAAGGATATAATATCAAGTGTTTTTGTATGTGAGGCACAGGAAGCTTACAATATCAAATGTTGGTATGTGAGCCACAGGAAGCTTACAATATCATATGTTGGTATGTGAGCCACAGGAAGCTTACCATGTCATATGTTGGTATGTGAGCCACAGGAAGCTTACCATATCATATGTTGGTATAGTAGCCACAGGAAGCTTACCATATCATATGTTAGTATGTGAGGCACAGGAAGCTTACCATGTCATATGTTGGTATGTGAGCCACAGGAAGCTTACCATGTCATATGTCGGTATAGTAGCCACAGGAAGCTTACCATGTCATATGTTGGTATGTGAGGCACAGGAAGCTTACTATGTCATATGTTGGTATGTTAGCCACAGGAAGCTTACCATGTCAAATGTTGGTATGTGAGCCACAGGAAGATTACCATGTCAAATGTTGGTATGTGAGCCACAGGATGCTTACCATGTCATATGTTGGTATGTGAGCCACAGGAAGCTTACCATGTCATATGTTGGTATGTGAGCCACAGGAAGCTTACCATGTCATATGTTGGTATGTGAGCCACAGGATGCTTACCATGTCAAATGTTGGTATGTGAGCCACAGGATGCTTACCATGTCAAATGTTGGTATGTGAGCCAGAGGATGCTTACCATGTCATATGTTGGTATGTGAGCCACAGGAAGGTTACCATGTGAAATGTTGGTATGTGAGACACAGGATCCTTACCATGTCATATGTTGGTATGTGAGGCACAGGAAGGTTACAATATCATATGTTGGTATGTGAGCCACACGATGCTTACCATGTCAAATCTTGGTATGTGAGCCACAGGATGCTTACCATGTCAAATGTTGGTATGTGAGCCACAGGATGCTTACCATGTCATATGTTGGTATGTGAGCCACAGGATGCTTACCATGTCATATGTTGGTATGTGAGCCACAGGAAGGTTACCATGTCAAATGTTGGTATGTGAGCCACAGGATGCTTACCATGTCATATGTTGGTATGTGAGCCACAGGATGCTTACCATGTCATATGTTGGTATGTGAGGCACAGGAAGGTTACCATGTCAAATGTTGGTACCATAGCCACAGGGTAGTAACAATGTCAGATGCTGGTATCATAGCCAGAGGAAGGATATAATATCAAGTGTTGGTATGTG
>JANTCA010001382.1:0-10815 GCA_024741275.1 Chironex yamaguchii
CTACTACTACTACTACTACTACTACTACTACTACTACTACTACTACTACTACTACTGCTACTACTACTACTACTGCTGCTGCTACTACTACTGCTGCTGCTGCTGCTACTACTACTACTACTACTACTACTGCTACTAACACTGTTATTATTATTGCTATTATTATTATTGCTTTTGCTATAATATCAGCATCATTATTATCATTATTATTACTTTCATCAGTATCAGTTATTATTATTACTTATCAGATTACTACTATCACTATTCTATCACTATTATTCTGCTTGTACTGCTATCTAGGATAGAAGCTAAACTTTATTTTATGTAAATATCGTAAGTGAAATAGACCCAGTGTATTCACTAGTAGTTAAAAATACGTCGTAGAATGGAGGCCACAGACAATGAATTACTTTACGTCCCACAGAGAAGTTCTCGCCATTTCCACGATTTCACGTCCTTGCGACTAACCGACATTCGTTCCACTTGACTTAATAAACAAAATGAAAACTAACACTGGTATGTGTGAATTATTTAATACAAAATAGCAAACCAAACCGGGTTACGTGTTTTCTGTCGTCTCAAAGAAAGAAATATTATTAAGCTGCCTTGCATTTCATTTGGCCTGTTATTTGAAAATTCACATCAGCTTGAAGTTCAAGCAAAGTTTCAAAACTGATAAATCTTGAAGTTAAGTTACTTACATTTACCTTTCTAATATATATAGTTATGTAAACAAAATGCAAGGAGTTGCAAAGCTACCTTGATTAAATTCATGATTAGTAAAATAGTTACGTGCGCGCTCGATAGTTACCATACAATATTTCTCGTCACCAGAGGCCATTTGACCGAAATGAACATAGCAGAGACTTCTTAGAAGCTTACAGACCTATCCCGTGGACATTTAAGGCAAATAACTTGAACATTTACAACCATGTGTTAGAAAAAGATAACTTAGGACTTTTCCAAACAATGAAACATATTGTCAGAGATAGATAATTTCGCCCGATTATTTTGTCTATTTTTGTTGTTAAAATATCCCGTAGCCGACACTTATCAGTTGCAGGGAATATTACAGTTGTTCTCAACGAAAATGACACTTATAAAAGGTAGAGAAGACGAGATGTGACAACGAAGTCGAGGACGCGTTCAAACGCACATGTTTATGACTGACTTCTCAGCGGACAGTACTGTGTCAAAAAAAGGGCGTGTCATTTGAAGTACATTATATTGCGCTCGTTCTAGAGGACATTTCGAAATATTATATGCTTAAACTTGCAAAAACACACCACTGATACCCCTGAGTGGCTCTGAAATTTTCATAAAATTTACAAGAAAGGAAATTCCGATGTATTATAAAACCAAATACCTTAGAAACACTGAGTTTTAACATTTCCAATTTGTTTACAAAATTTCTACTTTCATCTTCTCTACTGATTATATTTTTTACTATAAAAGTAAGGTATTTAAAACAATTGACATACCTTAGCGATACCTTATATTATGAAAGATTGGATCCTTTACAACTAACGATTAAATAAGACTCAAACATTTTAGCACTAGCAGTGACAATGGCTGTTTTAGCCAACGTAAGTTTACCTGACATTGCTTAATATATCACAGCATATGTTAATAAAAATATCAACAACAGCACTCCAGATTATGTTTACGGGAAAGTCTCACGTATAAGAATAAATGGAGTATAAAAGAGAATTTTGACGGTTAGCATTAGATAAACATGCAATACTAACTTACCTATTGAAATTGATGCTTGTCCTAGTATCAGTCTGATCAAGAAAAATGCATTCATACGCATTGCGTACAAATCCGCATAGATAAGTCCAACATTTCAATATCTCCTACAAATTCAAGTCCCTTTGTTTTCAAAATAGACTTTGATTGCCTGAGACTTAGCAATGAAAATCAATAATAGATGCAAGGTAAAACGTTCCAATTCAGTTAATTGGACGTGTTTCTGGCATTCTCACGTTGCACCCGTTTGAAGTCAATCTTGTTTAGTGTTTCAGAGCGGGAAGAAGTTAACATAGGACGTGTTAGACATCCAAATATGCTAGTACAATTTACCCATGTAAAATGTATTTCCTTACGTATAGACGTAAATTCCTTTGAAAATTCAAGATACTACAGTCACTTGTACCATACGTCGAAGTCAATGAAATGTTGAGAAGCTTCCATTAAACCTTGCCCAATATAATTGAAACAACTCTCAACTATGACCGCAGACTAACGGTCTATTCAGAAACTTTGCATCACTCTTTTCCTACACGTCCTTGAATTTCAAGTATTCGCTTCCAGATTCGTGACCGTAGCAAGCTGTTATGAACCGTTATACGAACTGAGTACGTCTGAGCAAAAGCCACCACCTTTTCACAACAGAAATACCGTACCGTATTAAATATCGCTCAAAAATCCAACACAATTTTTGTTGCTTGTATGACCTCAGCGAAACTATATTAGAACCTACTATTGCTGCAAAATAAGGCAATGTAACAAGTCTTAAGTTTGTTCAATCCATTCCATACACGAACTCTCGAATCGTAGCATGTACGTCTTGAAACATCCTTGCCGAGAAAAACTTCTTGACATACTCCAAGAAGAGTGGCTACGTGGTTCCTTAACGTTGATATAAATCGTAAACTGATTATTTTAGCTCACTTTAGAATACGCGATACGACAAAGAGACCTCAAAAAGACTTTTAAACGATTTTAGTTGTGAAGTTCAAAGAAATTGCAAAACGCCACTGACTCCAGACTGCGATTTCCTACGTTCGACTTTATGTTGTGCCATTCAAATAAGCGCGTATTTAAGTTCAGACCACAGACAAAGCTACTATTTAAAGTCCCGCTTCTAGAATTGTAAACAAATATGGTACATCCTTTCATATTGTACAATCATTTGAATTAAGACAATCCCTATCGACAAAAACGACTCTGTTCAATGGCCTCTGACGGACTGTTGATAATCTCAAAATGCTGTCCTAACCGCTGAAAGCGGGATGTTAAAGGTCTTGACAGTGGGAAAAACCCCCAAAGATCAACAAAGTCTGTCCCTTAATCTCTAATATAGCAAAATAATTATGAGAAAGTTGTATTAAGTTTCACTATAGCCAGGTTTTCCTGAGTACACGTAAGGTGTTAAAAAGGTACACATTTTGCAAAATCACTCGAATTTCCTTGCCATCTAAATGGACTGGTTTGTGCTAACCGATGAGCAAAAGAAATGGAGGATTGCAATGAAATGAAAGTCGCAAGGGAATGTTTAAACAAAAAGTACAAGTCAGTTTTCAATGAAATAACACACATTGTTCCAATGCTAATTTATCCAGCCAATTTTGGGCGTTTAAACTGAACGCACTTTGTTTTGTGAATTTGAACCCGCATGCTTTTTACAATACAATATGGATTCTGCTCAAACACTCTTTCCTGGAAAGTTGTGACGCCGAGTTTTCTAGCTGGTGATACACAAATGAATTGTAACTTCGAACTCCATGAACTGAGGCGTGAAATCATGGTTAAGAGGATTTTGTATGAAAGTTTAGGTACAGACCGTTCTTGCCGCACGGTTGTCCAAAAAGAATCTTACATAAACCTGGAAAAGTATCCTAAGAACAGACAGTGTTAAATTCAATATCAAAACCTGATGTGCTAGGACATATTTGGTAAACACGATTGATGAGGTAAGTCTCATCTTTGATAAGAAAGTAATTAATCCCCATATAACGCAGCCTCGCTATCAAAATCTAACATCAAACTGAGGATGGATATTAATTTTTTCAAAGGCTAATACAAAATAGTGGTGACGCCATCCTAACATTAAGCTTGCTCATTGTCCCCTTAAAAAACGTAGGTATATACAAGCAATGTAAATGTAATTGAGCGGAAGCTGCGAAGTAATGACATGTACTAGTTGATAGAATAACATATTATGCCCAAGATGTTTTGTAGGAAAGACTGGAAAGTTTTGCAAACTTAAAGCAAGATAAGATAAAACCGTGCAATATAAATAGGCATGGTTAATTTGATTTCAATGTATTGTAAATGAAGTACTCTGAATGGATAAGTAATACAAAAATTAGCATGAGATGCTATTTGTGCCATGTCATACAAGGTATGTCATAAGACACGAATTGCCTTCTTTGTTACAAAAATTTTATTACCTAATCTGAAAGGTTTTCAAACAACATCACCATACCTACTAAAAAAACTCATAACACGCAGTTTAAAACTGTTAGTTAACAAAGTGCTACATGGAAAACCAAGCCTACAAACGCGTTATCTATCGACTTGAAGATATCCATCCTACAACTTCCTTATACGGCGGTAGTTACCTTTTCCTCATTGACGAACTGTTCTGTGTGTACTTGGGTTTGAACAGTCGTTTTTATGTGCTTTGTGTTTGACTGTTCAACTTCCAGAAGAACAAAAACTGAACTGAGGAAGGTGTGTCATAGATCTTCGTTGTTGTTTGTTGACTTGCTGCATTGTAGGAAAAACTCTTTGAGTTGTAAGCCTGATTACATGATTCCGGTCTTTGATAGCACTCAGTATACTTACGTTTCTGCATTTTTTTAATGTAAAATTTTGTGCTTCATGAATTGCTGTACCACTGGTCCCTTTCTGCAACAATTTTTACTGTTTCATGTTTCTTTGCTGTAGAAAAATACTTCTTATATCTCTCTTTCAGTCCTAAATATATAAACATGAGAATAATAACGGAATACAAACTTTACTCTGTTCATACCACATGGCAATGACGTTCTTGTTTAACGTTATTGCAAACCGTTTAAGCTACCATAGCACTAGACGACTGGCTTAGCCCTGTATTGAGATGAATCCGTTCGAGATACAAAAGAAGCGAGCATGTGGGGAATAGGCTACACGGTAGGTAGCCATACTCCGCCAGCTGCAGAAGCCAGAAAAGCTACAATAGCCAGGTCTGCCAATGCAGTTCTTGTACTCTTTTACAGGCTTTTAGTGGGCTCTAGTGGTAGCTGAGATTCACAGCGTATAACAGTCGTTATTGTTACTTTAGTATTATATTGTCATTGGAGTTTAATTTTAACACACAGGCCCATCTTTTTGTATGTAAATTACAGGCATGCATATTGGTAAAGAGATAAGGGACATTTCTTTTCTAGCCAAAACGTTGCAACATATCTTATTGCCACTGATTTTCGACTTAACGATAAGCTGGATTTAGGCAGTGTACAAGGTACAATGAATACTGGAGATATTCCAGGGGAAAGATTTACAGAGTGGACACCAAGAAAAGGAAAGCAAGCCAAAGGGGATCCCAGGGACAGATCAAGAGATGACGTTGAGCAGGTTGGAGGCAGCAGGGCGATGCGAGTAGCGTAGAATAGGAGTGTGTAGAGACAGATGTGGAAGTTACCTGCCAGCAGTGACTTGACTTGCTAAAATGATAATAATGATGGTGACGACTACGACGACGGTGATGAGAATGATGGTACATTATGATTCTAGAGGAATAGAAACATCGCTTCATGTGAGAATCGGTCCCATGACTTCTGGGTTCTAGTAATTGCTCTGACGTCTGAGCTACCAAGCTGTTGATTCGTAGGAGTAAGTCTGTGATGTAACGATTATAGATTGAGTTGTTAAATTATTTCTACCCGATTAAAAGGCTAACGTATTACAGAATATACTCTGAAACAACCACAAGAAGCTTGAAGTAAGTTTAGCCAACCTTAAAGCACTTCTAGCAACTTTTTGTTCTCGACATATACCTCCTCAATGTCATTGAGTTTAACTGTATTATATCAGGAAACGTCGAAGATATATGTCGATTAACGACAGTAACATTTTGCAGGAGGGCGTAATTCTGCTTTCTTGAATTCAGAAAGTAGGGAATAACAAAGATGCCTTTGCCTTTCTCAAATACGAAATGTTACGACGCTCTATCCTCAATCTTATCTTATGCGAGATAAATATTCGGCAATAGCGTTGTAGGCAGCTTCGTTAAAGTTCGTTTGCTATGATAGTTTCAAGAAAATATCAAGAGAATTTCAACGCACAATAGCATAACACAACTGGCCATTATTTGTCTTCAAATTTCAAAGACAATTACATTCAGAGGCACCACTTCCGTTGGACAATCAGTTCGTGTTTTAGACACATCCATGTGAAAGTGTATGAAATGAAATTGCACTTCGTTAAGTTTTTCTTGGCATGAAGGATGAGAGTTATATTCTACGGGAAGGTAGCCTATGTGAGTTGGATTCTATTGCTTGCAGATAAAATTATATAGGTTTGTCTTGTGTAATAAACAGAAGTAAAGGTATGATGGTTACGACGGAAGCCTTGAACTCTGGGTCCAATGGAAAAGAAAAAAGTGTGAGTCACTTTACTCCGATCGTCGACTTATGTCATTATTTGCCTACTTTGACAGGCTTTGCCCTTGAGGTACCTATTATTAATCTGTACAATGTACAGGCTGTTCGCTGTTAAAGGAGGTACGTCTACAGACACTTGCTGTTTATAACTAAAGCTTTCTGTATGCTTGGAAGATAGGATAGAAAACGTTCCTATGCCAGCAGACAATCTTTTGCCAAATTTTAGTATTTACAAGCGAACTAACAAAAGTAAAACGTGTACATGTTCGTATTATCCACTTCATTTCCGTTGTGCAGTCGATAGACCATCAATGACGTCAATAAAAATGGTATTGGAACAGTCTGGAGCCTCGTGGAAAACTGTTCCCAACTCAAACTGACACTACAATAAATATAGAAGATAAGATTCCGTATATTGTTACAATAGACAAAAGTGTCAGTTTTGTGGTGATACTGATGCTTTTATCAACGGCACTGAAAATCAAATATTTTGAAAAGAACTTCTATTCAAAAACGATTTAAATAGTTTGCAAAATACCACTTGCGAGTCTTATTCTTCATGGACAGCACTTTCCTTGCTCTCCAATGTCTTCGTACTCATTATATGAATAACTGTCATTCAAACGTCAACCAAAGAACTTAGGACTGAAAGTTGTTTTAGCAATATTAACTTTGTTTATTTCTTTTGATCACTTTTGTCAAGCAGCTTTGTTACTTTAACGACGGCTTGAAATTAATGTTCCCATTAATTGTTTACCAGTGAATGAGCTAATAATAACGGATGCAAGAGTGGAAGACTTCCTGCTTTCTTGAAGATTGTCTTGGAGATAAATTCTAACATGTAATAAGTAACGGATCTATGGAGGACAAAAGATCACTTATTATTTCAATAATGTCCTTAGTGCATCTTTTCAAGTAAAAAATTGTTTGAATATCAGTACACCGCAAAGCGATGAAAACAAGAGATTACTGAGCGAACTTTTTCTAGACGTTTACTTTTTTCACAAGTTTTGAGCAATAAATCATATCAGAGGATTTAGCACTTATTCCGACCGATGTTAAAATCTTCCTAGGACGTGGATCACCACCTCTCTTTTGTCCTAAGGTATATATCTACCCTATGCTACCAAGTAGCCTTCCAAATCATTTCTCTAGTGCTTTTATAACCCGATGGATTTCGTCAAAAAGGCAGCAGCTGACTTGGAGTCCAGAAAGTTTTAACAGCATCCACAGTTTTTTATTTCAAAGCTATGGTACTATGGGTAATTTGGAGTCGGCTTGAATAGCTTTTATCAAACATTACAGCTTTTGCCCATTGGCTTTTGCTCAGCACTTATTGACAGTTGTATTCATTTTCTAGGGCAACTGAGCCACGAAATTTCCACAGAAATTGTCAAGTTGTAATTGTGACTGTCGATCATACTCCTTTCAGCAGCATGGTAACCCTCTAGAGTAGTTAATTCCCAATGTTATGGCTAGGAATCTTAGAAGGAAGAGTGATAACCATTGAAATGGGTTCCCTGTACCATGCATTACTATTGCCATTGTCTTGAAATCTGATCTACCTCTGGCTTGCAAGATCGTCGATTTAGCTACGAGCTAATCACAATGAGGGTAATTTTATTAGAAACAATACACTGATGATCAAAACATACACTAGGAGGCACCCTCAGTAAGATAAAAATGTCCTCGCGGACAAAGTAACATCGTAAGTTGTTGTTTTAAGGAGTCATTTAGCTAATTACGTAATACGTTAAAAGTACTGTTATAACTGGTAGGTGAAAGGTCTTTTGCTGAAAGATATGTCGAGTGGATTTCATCTAGAAAACGTGCTAGAGCAAAGTAGTTGAGCAAGGCAAAACTGTTCACCTTAAAACGGGTTTCGAATTTTTACTACATTCGGAACGTTCTGCACATTGTTATTCTATGCACACTTCATTCAAATCTTACTGCAATAAATTCCAACTGCAATAGATATACTAATGCTTATCCAAAGGCTCTAGAACGTAACTCTTCAACAGATGTCCGCGTTATCTGTGACGTTTACATACTGTCTGTTGCACGATGCTAAAGACAATTGACTACTACAAAAGGGCCGTTCATTTATTAAGGCTTGTCTTGCACGTGATGGCCTTTCAAAGTTAGAACCACAGAATAAAAAGAACTTAAACAAGAATTTTCAACCTGTCTCTGCATTTTACAGATTTCTGTAAAAGCTGAGACAACAAGATTTAACAAAACTTGCCGTGACCAATAGCAAACATAATGGCATCGCTAAATAGGCAAATTACTGAAAGTAAGCATTATTAACCGTCATTCTCTGATATTTTTCAAATCAGTTCTAGGATGGCATAAACGGTTACTAGTTACTTGACCATAAGAACCACAAAGGCAGATTCCAGGAGTCTGACTACCAATTATTACCTCATGGGAGAGCTCATTTTAACATCAACAGACATGACTTCAAAATAAAGCTGTTTGTTTTCGAAAAATAAGTATTCCTTGATATGTAAATATCTGATTTTATCTATTACATTAAAGTTAGATAGCTCAGAATTCTATTATGTAATGCATAACATAATATACGTGATGTATAATATAAACTTTGAGATAACGCCTGGCAGAGGGTGCAGGATTTAACTCGGATTGACTAACTTTCTCTCTCGGCGGGCCTTCCCGTACTAGCGTACCTAGTGTAACGAAACCATCCAAATGATTCCATACTCGACTTATCTTATTCCGTAGTAATAAAACCACATCTGATTACATGTTACGTTGTAGGTCGTAAGAGGAAAGGTGGCTTAATATTGGTTGTACTAGATATTGTGATGTGTCAATTAACGTTCTGAACAATATCTGCGCAATATCAAAAAATTCATAGATCACGTGTGTAACAAGATTACATGAAATTCAAAGACACTAGGACATTGGAATGTTGGTGTGTCAGGCGAGGTAGCAGCTGTGGCAATGCAACGTTTCCTGTCCCTGGACTAGGATAGAGATGGGCGAGAGAGTGAGTGAATAGGAAAACTTATAAACAAGAATTGTAATGGTATTGTATTTTCATTTTGGAAAAGACACCATGGAAGTATCGAAGATGCGAGAACAGCATGCAAGTACAGATTTTTTAGGATGAATTTTGCCCATGACATTATTACAGTAAATGATTTCCGCTCTATTCACGTTCATGTCATTAGGTGATGTACTTCAAATATATATTATAATACTAAATTAATACAACTTACTAATAGGGACTGAGGTGGTCTAACATTCTTGGTACTGTGCGAAGTAATCGACAATACGTTGCTAACGGGCTTAACGGGTCTTAGCGTACTTCTTTTTCACTAAGACTTAACTCTCTGTGCTAGGAAGCACACAAGCCTTGGATGTCTCTCCTTCACTTTGTCCAATCCGCAACTGCGTGCCGCACTGCAAGCCATGTTTTCTAGGCTAAGTCCTTTCGGTCTGTCTCTCACCCTTGTGATAATTTTTTATCTGTCTCTCTCTCTTCTTCCCTTTTGTCTTTCAACCGAAGGCCACACCACAGTCGTGATTTCTCTCCTTTTCTCCTAGCGTGCCCGATCCAGTTTCATCGTTGTCTCCTCACCCTCTCGCCTATCTTCCTTGCTTCTAGATTGAAAGGGGTGGTTATTAGAGGTGCTATACTAGCATGATGTTAAATAAAGGTAGTAGTTAATCACCCGATCATTAGACAAAGAGAGTACTTGTTTTTGGCGATCAAAGAGGACTAACCTATTTATTTACACAACTCGATTTTAACACTTAGAAAGCCTCCCCCTTATCTGAATACTTCCTCATCTTCATAAGATGATGGTGAAACACTTTCTGTTGTCATATTTAGCCTATTTCCATGATTTGATGGAAAAATCTGTTCACAAAATGACACCTTTAGTGGACGTAAATCTGCTTGCTCTTGCTTAAAGTATTCCATTCCATTTTACCTGTTGAGATAATGCAAACAGTACCTACAGAGCATTATGTAGACATTGCTTCCCTTATTCTGAA
The DNA here is from genome assembly GCA_024741275.1 of Chironex yamaguchii. Lineage (NCBI taxonomy): Eukaryota > Metazoa > Cnidaria > Cubozoa > Chirodropida > Chirodropidae > Chironex > Chironex yamaguchii. The sequence continues at coordinate 10,398 of JANTCA010001382.1, forward strand.
TATCAGCTACAACGTTATAGTTAGTAAAGCTATACTGCAAGCTCTGAGTCATTAGCTTATACGCTAAGGCCACACTTCTTTAAGGTTGCAGGGTTTAAAGTTGTACGTGGGAAACTAATGCTATTGACGGTCAGAGGTTACAAGGCCATAGGTTTTAGATTATAGGGGATAAAGTTTAAAAGTTATAGGTCAAAGATTAGACTGAACAACTAATATTGTTGGAATTTCGGGATCTTTGACTTGTTGTTTGGTGACAAAATAGTACAGATTAAGTGCTATGTTTTGGTCAACCAGTTACAGCCTTAGTGACTGCTAAGTTGTCTCAATCATGGTATTACTACGTTGTCTCAATCATGGTATTACTACGTTGTCTCAATCATGGTATTACTACGTTGTCTCAATCATGGTATTACTACGT
>JANTCA010001383.1:0-12040 GCA_024741275.1 Chironex yamaguchii
AAATGAGGATGTTACGCTGGATGTGCGGAGTCACGAGAAGAGATAAAATCAGGAATGAGGTGATAAGAGGAACAGTGGCAGAAAGTGATGGCGATGGAAATTCTTGGAAAGAGAAGAAGAGGGCGACCAAAATTTGGATGGAAGGACAGATTAAAGGATGATATGTAGCAGAAGAACCTCAGTCAACATCAAGTAGGAGATAAAAATGAATGGAAGAGACTATCCAGGACTAGCGAACCCATATAAAGATGGGAAAAGCTGAAGAAAAAGAAGAAGAATAAGACACAACAATTATTAAGTCGTCAGCGTATTTCCCTATTTGCAACATCAAAAATAGCAATCAACTGCGTCAACAAATTTCAATTTGTGTTTTCTGCATTTCGGAAAAATTATTGACTAGGGGGATGGGCTTATTACCTACTAAAATTGAGACTGACCTAAGTTAAAGAATTGATAAAGGAAAGATATGTAAACAATCACGGATAAAAAATATGAACACTTTTAGAGAAAGACGTGGATATGGAAAATGAATTTTCTATCTACTGATTTATGTGAGTTGTAAAAGAAGTTTCTGTGAAGTATCGACTGTTCAGAACATTATAAAAACTGCAAAGATCCTAACCTCACAAAATCAAAGTAGTGCATTGAAATCTAGTCAGGTAGATATCATGGAAGTCAGAATCGTGTTTCGGGTATAAACAGGTACACAGTAAATTTCTGACGTAATCTGTGTTTAGGCCTGAGTTGCAGAGAAAATTGGACAGCAAGGAAGAAGGCAGAAAACACCAACGAGAGATTGAGAAAAGAAAAGGAGAGAAAGACAGGATAAAGAAAACTATTTTAAGGTTTGTGTATAATCATGAATACTTACCACAAAAACCACAGGTCTTTCGACAATTAATGCTCATCAAACTTCTTTTAAGACTGCAGGCCCCAAGGAAATGACGATAATCTTGACAAATTTTTGGAGAGTATACATCAATGCACGCGGCACTAGCTGCAAAATTGACAAATAAAGTCTGGTTTATTCAATGTTTTTGTATCAAAATGATTAAATTAATATGCAAACTATGAAGAAATCAATTTTAAAACAAATCGTATCTTAATCAGGAATTCAATATTGGATATTTGTTTCGTAGCATGTTCTAAAATCCAACTCCTACACACTTGCTTTTGCTAACCCGCTTTGATATGTAATATATTTCATTCAACATGGTGTTCACATTCTCGAAAGGGTTTCGTGCTATCGTGAAAGGAAATGGAAAGAGATAAGAGACAGTTCAAAGTTCACACGATAAAGCATTAGAGACATCTAACCTAGTTGTTTATTTGTTTATATTTACAAACTTGATGGATGCATTCTTGTAAGATTGACAAGCCGCATCTCTTTAAATGTTTTTTAAAGTACGTTGACGAGCAGCGTGTGAATAAACAATCCACTTCAATGTGCGCATTATTATATCCTTTGATAGTTTACCTCCCAATTTATATGATCTGGTTACGTACAGAACTTGATTGCATTCTTTAGACAAAGTAAACCAGTTGATCATGAAGGTAATGAAAGAAATTAAGATGTCGTTTCGGCTTGAGATTCTAGTGCTGATCGCTGTTTGTCTTTAATCCACCTTCATTGATTTCCAGCTGTGTCCGAATCAAATTAAATTAAGTTTTAATCCGATGTAACAAGATTACAACGATTCTTACTGTTTTCCAACCTTAAACCTTTGACGCAAAAGCAGCTTAAGGACGGTCTCTCGCAACGCACATGCCATCAAACTCTATATTACGTCACACGACCTCGAGAACTTACATTGGATGTGTATAAGAGCAAAAACATAGACACCTTTGTGAACAAAATTTGAGACAGTAGAAATGAAGAATAAAACAAAGAGTTAATATTAACATAAGAAAGAAGAAGCAAAAATAATTTCAAACGGGTCCATCTATCCGTTTCTAGTTTCCAAAACATTCCTAATAAAATAACAAATATCACGGTGTCAGAGGGCGTATATGTTTCATCTCAATTAGACTTTGTTTATTAGTGACATCTCCGATTTAGTTTAAGGTGAACCAGATACCTTGTAGTGTAGGCGTGATTCGTCGTTTACATACGATTACTGGAGTGCTATGATGTGCATTGGACACAGCCACGTCTAGCCTACAAAGACTTAAATCGAGATACGACGATTGTACGAAAACAGCAATTAAGTACTTACTAGAAAATATTTTTAAAAATTGATTTCTTTGTATTATTTTAATCGATGTTTTTTTATATATATGTTTTTTAATATTTGTGTAAGAATTCAAAATTTCATTTGTGCTGATTGTGTTGTTTGACGACACCAGTACAAAAACAGAGAAAAATTTACAAGAGACTTTGCTCCACCTCACCTTCAACCCGAGTTTAGAATATGAATAAATTAATCACAAAATAATTGAGAAGACATGTCAAGTATAACTGATTTTTAATTACTGATATATCTAATAGTTTGTCATATAAACTATTTAAAGTAAAGTAAGGTATTTAAGCCGTTATTTGAATATTTCTCTTAATAACATCATCAATTTAACACTTTACCTCAAGATCAATAACTTATAAACAATACGATGGAAATATTTCTATTTACACTGCAGAGAACTCCTTTACAGACTGAATATTGGTCATTACTTTAATATGTGGCCTTTTTAGACAGAATTTGTAGACTTAAATACCTTCTCTCTCGGGAAAATAAGATTGGCAGCAAATGAACAGTTGCTTAGTATTGTGAATAACAGCTGATGCTTGTTTTACCAAAGAGGTAATGTTAGCAATCATAGAGAACAGTAAGGTATTTATGGAAAGAGAGAACAGAACATGTGATATCAAGGTGAACATTGATAGTGTGGGATGGGCAGGAAAGAACTATAGGAAGGTTCTAGACAAAGCAATGACTACGCAATGATATCTGAAAGAGAGTCAATAGAATACCTGACCAGATAGGCATTAATCCCTTGTTGTCTTTTAATAGTGTATATTTAGGCCTTTGATTGCAACTGAATAAACAAAAACAATAAACACTTCTACCCCACATTTTTGTGCTTTCCACATTCTTCTTTTGACTTTCTTGTTTTCACCAAAAAAATTGTTATTCTTGTTTATTGTATTCTGTTAATAAAAATACCTGGACAACTTACTGTAACACCAATTTCTGATGATGAAGAAAGGAATGTCTTCAAAACGTTAATACATGATTATGGCCTTTTTTACTGGAGTGTTCTCCTTACAATATGTTTATCGTCGCTGTACTTGTTCTTGGTTTCTTAATTAAACTTCGTTTTCCTGCCAATACACCAATTTCTGGCATTTCTACCGATATTTTATTTGGTGCTTTGGATCTGGGTCCATAACTCGGTCATTTCAAAAACCTAAAAATTGTACATAATGCTATCCAGCTTGGCAATCAGCACGAACGAAATGGATTATAGATGTTAAAACTCACGGTGCAACAAGTGGGCCAGCCCGCAACTGTGCTTTCACAGCTGTGTGGTCGACAAGAAAAAGAGATGGGCGCAGCCCAATACATCAAAATGGTGTGGGCACTAATTAAAATTACCTTGAAAATTTGCGACATTGCGCTAAGAAGACACTTGAAAACTTTTTCAGTCTGACACTCTTCAGAGTACGAATTGGCAGAAAGGAAACTACATGTATATGGCAACCTATTTATACGAAACATGTATCAAAACTAGCTAATCATAAACAAGAAAGGAAACAAAGAAAGAGAAAATGAAGAAATAAAACATTTCTGCCTACAGAGTACTATTTTGCTTGTTTTAATGTAGACAGACTCCAATACACTAAGATGAAAGGACGATCTAGCTGTGCCAATTATCCGAAAATTCTCGTCATTATACATTTTGGCGCATTCTGAATTTTCTTGTAAATGTTGGCCTATGGAAGAATCGCATGTTTTAGTAGTCATCTTCGCTTTGGAAGCGCAAGATGGTTGTTCTCTAGGAGGAACTGATTTTGAGTAGGTCATTAGTGCAATTTCGCAAGTTTTCAAACCTAAAAGACAGAGTGAAAAATTGAATCGCGAAAGTCGCGAAATTTATGATCAGCTTCGTCCTACAGGTTCTCAACGTCCACGTATGTATGGTTTACCTAAAACACATAAGAACAATACTCCACTTAGGCCTATCTTATCCATGATTGGTTCTGCTCATCATAAATTGACAAAATGACTTTCTAACTTTTTACAACCAGTGTTGAAAATCTACAGCAAAACCTGTATCAAGGATTTCTTCACTTTTGCAAAATTCGTTTAAAGTCTCAAAATCGATTCTGGTGAGGTGGTTATGTGTTCTTTTGATGTAACCTGCCTTATTCACTAAAGTTCTTCTTCATGAGACGATCAAAATATGCGCCAGTGCTTTGTACAAGTGAAAGGTTGAACAGCCCTCCGTCCCAGAAGAAATCTTTGTTGAGTTAACGGAATATGCCACTAGAGGTGTTGAATTCAGTTTTAACAATACAATGTATCGACAAAAGGATGGGGTGGCAATGGGTCCAGCATTGGCAAATATTTTTGTCGGCTTTCACGAGGAGCGCATTCTAAACGAAAACAACCAAACGTTGTCTGTTTAGTTTCGCTATGTTGATGACACTTTTGCCATCTTTAAAACAGAGCTGGAATGCGACACGTTTTTCCAAAAACTTAACCAGTTACAACCCGCTCTCAAATTTACTGTTGAATAGGAACAAGACTGTTTATTACCTTTTCTTGACACTAATTTGCTAACAACAGTTTACCGAAAAGCTACTTTTACTAGTCAGTACATTCGTTGGGATTCTTATTGTCCAAAAAAGAGGAAAATCAACCTTATGAGAACACTTGCCCATAGAGCACTTTGTATCTGTTCAAAATCTAAATTAAATTCGGAACTAGGAAAAATAAAATCTATTGTCCTTGAAAACCGGTACACAGAAGATCTTGTTTCTAGATCTCTTCGAGAAAAGATCACTGATTTTGAAACCGAAAAAACTTTTGGGCCTCAAAAATATCCAGTATACCTAAAACTACCTTGGCTAGACAATGTTTCTACCCGTACAGAAGCACAGATTGAAAAAGCTGTAGTTAAGTGTTTCTCTGCTGTCAATCCAAGAATTCTTCTCATGACTAGGAAGATCTTACCATCCATTCACAAGGACTGTGTACCTACCACACAAAAAAGCTTAGTAGTATATAAATTTTTGTGCCGATATGAAGCTCGTTATGTAGGTCGCACTTCTCAAAGATTGGGAGACAGAATGTTCCAGCCACTGTACGCCAAGTATCAATTGCTCCTAGGAAACAGCCATCTCTTGCTTGCAAACGAAAATGACTGCCTCTGCCATAGGCCAGCATTTACTAGAAAATTCAGTTAACTATGCTTTTAGTGCAAAGTCACAAATTTTCAAGACGATTTGCAAGTTTTGTACCACAAAAAGATTGTTCAAGAACTCTATTAACTTAACTTTTCGGCCTGTTGATTAAGGTGATAGTAAACTAATTTTATAAGTACTATTTTTTAGCATCTTTAATTGTAGGCCCAGAGTTAATTTTACAAACCAAAAAACAAGCCAAACTGCCCATGTATGATGTGAGAACCATATGATGATGATAACAATGTGAAGAATTGACAATAATAAAGGCATTTGTTGACATAAGGATTTAAATTAAAAATACAACAAGAAATATTATCAAAGTAAATGAAAAATGACATTCCAAGATTGCTTACGGGAGAAGAAAGGACAGAAATTGAACTGGTAAAAACAGAGCCTTAAAATGAATGTTAAAGTAGTGCTAGTAGTGATACTGAAAGAAGTTTAATCACCCCTTGTTTGCCTGCGTCATTTCACATTTTATATTTATTGACCTGGCATATTTTTTTGTTATTTAAAATGTAGTCTTTATTAAACAAAATTACGTATGTTACAGCCATTAAACATGTCCATACTTATTTGCTAATACTTCACATGTTTTAAATTCCTTTTGACAATGTTACTGTATGTCAGTTGTTAAACCAGTAAACATATCTTGTTCATCGTCGTATTTTTGTCTTTGGTCAATCGGATCTTTTGTAAAGTATTTGCGCATTACAAGAACAAGCGACCGTTGCAAGGCAAGAGCTACTTGAAGATCAAAATAGTGATTAAATTCAAGATAGATTAGAAAACACATTGGATATAATAAATTCAAAAGTTGCATTGAAAAAGAATAGTGGTCATAATCATACTAAAATGAGTAAACAAGTAATAAGACGCAGTAGTCTTACCTATTCTACAGAATAATTATAGGATTAGTAACTTAGTTAGGAGCTATTCATAAAATTCCCATTGATTTGATCCTTGTTTATTGAGGAATATTTCAACAGGAAGCACTGTTTAAATTGATCAACTCGCTGACCACATAGACATCTTTGATTTGATGAGGATAAACCAAGATAATCATTGCGAAGCAAGAAAAGTGAAGCATAATGATCAACCTGAACATCATGTCTTTATTATTTTAATTTCAATCACTATATTAACTTGCAGAAGGGCATTAGAGACCAACCATAAAGTACATCCACAGAAAGAACGAATTAGAAACATGAGAAATCTTAACAAATCTAGATATGGGTCTGGGAAAGTGTTATAGCTCTCTTCCGACGCCTAGACTCAAAGTAAGAGTAAATCATCTCGATTACAAAATGAATTATTTTAAAGGCGAAAATGCTTATTTTATAGTTTTTGTATCAATTAAGTCTTTATGCCTTTTATAATTTCTTAAATGCATTCTAGTAATGCTTACGTTTTTCGGCTTTAATCCATTTGCCACTGCTAAGGCGACTTCATTCCGGCGAAGGTATTTTTTCGAGGAAAAAAACTCGATCGATTGCTTTTTTGTCTTCCAGATAAACTCCAGCTATCTTCGACGCTTTTAAGTGCTTAGATTTATTCATGGCTGCTATAAATCTGGATTACTGAGTATACGTTTGCAGTCGGAAAGACGAAAGCAAAAGTATAGAAAAAGAGTTTGGATAAGCAAGATCTACAGTTATGAAGATCCAAAGGAAAAGGCCAAGTAACATTTACATAAAGAACTCAAACTGCACAATGGAGACTACTTTTCTCAAGTGAGCAAGCTTTAGTAGCATGATCAAAAAATCCTAAGAATCTTCCAATGGGAAGGATGTATTTCTCAGCTAACTCAAAACGTTTGTGCGCTTAAAGTGCTCTGCAAAATATTAACAATTGTATTGATATTATCTAAAAGCAAAGGGTTTTGGCCATGTTTCTCCTTTCTGCTTTTGTTATCTTTTGCTTTAGTTTAGGTCACGAATGTCACGTGACATGCTTCCAGAAATATAGTTGCTTACGCCTTTTTTCGTCTGAAGAAGTTGAATCCATTCAAACTCAACGTCTTCGCTGCCTTGAAGTTTTCGCCACTATTGATGCCACAAAGCAACACACAGGCTTAACTAATCATAAAACATTTATGAATGATGCAAAGACATTGTGACAGAAAGCAAATCTGACAAAGTATTTCCTCTTGTAATGAATTGCTACATTATATTTCTGAGGAATATGGGAAGGACGAATGAAGTCAGCTACAAACATTGATGAGGCTGAACATAGTTACATGAAAAAAATTGACATTTCAATTATCTTACAATATATATCCGGTGTGTCATTTGTTTTCAGTTCATTATTTCGTAAGAACAGCAGGGATAGGTAACTGATAAATTGATTAACGATGACTAAATGTCGGAGACATGTGACGTATCTCAGAGTTTGAACATCAAAAGACAAGCAGTAACGAAAGGATATTGACAATCATTTGATTTTTCCAGACATTCAGTGTGAACGACCTGCAAGTTAATTAGAGGTCATTTTATCTTCAAAAGAGTTGTATTTAACATCTGGAAAAGATACTTAGGAACTAGAACCATCAGTAATAGAAATACAAGTTTAATACTGTTATGAATTAATCCGAAATATTCTGAGCTACTTAATTTAAGAAGATTTAATTGATCATGTATTCTGTTATTCTGTATTATTTCTCAGCTTTAAAGATTTCGTCTGAAGGACCTTGCTATCACACGTGGTTTATACTTATTGCGGAATATTGAAGGTACACTTGAGAAATGAAGATCGAGCCCAAATTGGATCATAATTGTTCCGTAATTTATCTAAGACTACCCAGTCTATCTTTTTCTGGAGCCTGTACAAAAGGCGTTTAATGGATAATATGGGTACAAAAACATGCCGCTTATAAGCAAGAGTGGACTAATGCTGAATGACTAAGAATTTTCTGACAATATTTCTATTGAATTATTTATCTTAGCACAGAAAGAATCCAATATGAAGTCTTAAGAGCATAGTTCAAAGGTTAGATGGTTCATCGCAATCAACGTAAGTTCTGTTCATAAGGTCACCCTGTTTATAACTACCTAATACTAACACCATTTTATCGGTGTGTTTATTTGCTTGGTATAAGCTTTTGTTCTTAGTTTTTACTATACTGTTTACAATAATTTAAGTTCCCTTGAAAAGCGTTTAATATTTTCATTATCGCAGGAATATACAAACTAGGAAGAAAAGAGTTTGCTTTTCGTGCGAGTAATTAAAAACAAAACGGTTGAATTTTAATAAACACCATTAACTTGTAAGAAAACATAAAATATATGATAATAAAAAGATGGTAAAGAGAAAGTAACAACAAAACATTCATAATTTCGAATATGTGCATGGCATTCAAATATTTGTTCATATCCTTATTCGCTTGGCTTAACATTTTCATGGTTGAAATATTGTGTTATGAATTGATGATGACTTATCATTTTAAATAGTAGACAGTTGGAATTTTGAGAATTGATAATAGGCTAATATTCTCCATAAATCCTCCGTAATATGGTACTGTATTTAATTCCTATTGCAAGATGCATGAACGTGTTTCCAAGAGCCCAATTGGCAGTCGAATTTGGTTGTTATTGATCTGAAAATATTAATAAGATAACCAACTGCTATCCAAAAGCAATATGAGACAATCCTAACCTTTCGTATTGGTGCGCGATATAAAATTCGTCTTGCGCGTTAAATGACATATAAACAACTACATCATATAAAACAGTTATTTCCAATTATAAATCTCCACTTCTTGCTGTGTTTTCTTTTCAAAACAAGCCAATCTATCATGTTTAACCAGGGCATACCATCATTCAGATTCTTATTCCATTATATTCCCCGAATTTCGCACTAAAGCACAAATGCAATAAAAGTTTAGTAGCCTTCGATATTCAACCATTTTTCATAACTTGAGAAGTAACTATTGAATAGATATGTTGCAGCAAATCAAAGTGTTATAACTGAAATGTTCAGCTTAGCCTCACTTGGCAGAAAGTGAGCAATTTATTATAATACGAAAACATACTCTACTTACGCAACTGATCTTTTTGTGGTGTAGGATTTTTTTTTAATGAACCATCTTTGGCCAGAAGAACCAGTTCCTCCAATTTCAGCTCATTGATAGCTCGCTCAATGTCTTGAACTGAACGAAGGCTTGACAAGCCCACGGTCGCAAAAAGTACAAAGAAAAATAGGAAATCCATGGCGTGAAAGAAAAACAGAAGTTTGCTATGAATCTGATCGGTTTATGCCCCTTAGTAATTGAAAGTCGTTTCAGTTTGTGCCTTTGCATGAGACAGAAAACTGTTGATTGCGCTGATCACCAATGGTTACACTACACTTACTTCAGACTTTTTGGTGGGCACGAAAATGCGGAGATGGATCAATTGCTTATCATTCTATTTCTGTTGTTCTATTTGATTGTTTGTGTATGCTGATTGAAATGGTGAACATTTACCACAGTTAAAGGACAGCTTGCGATTACGCTATTGGATGACCTCAATTGTATATTGCTGAACAGGACACACAATTGACTTCGAAATACCTTTTCTTCTAATGATAACAGCAGGCTGCTAGATCAATGGCGATAGACTATAATCCTATTACAATAATTGAAACTAATGTAGGTTGTCCACCTACACTAAAGCTGGATTTATGCCCTTGTATGGACAACTTTAGCCGTGATGAGCCTCACAAATATGGCGAAAGTAGGAGACTGTAAATATCAGGTAATGTATTTATAATAAATTTAAGTTCATGCATTGTTCCTTGTCACTAATATTGCTTTGTCGATGAAAAGTAGCATCAATTATTTTCAACTCAGTTTACCCTCTTACACGTTATTTATTCATGGTTCACATCTTTAAAGTCTTAGTCACGTATTTGAATGCTTTCTGTGTAGAAAGTATTCTTTCAAAGATTATTGTACATAAAACTACGTCAGTGAATACCACGTCCTTTGTCAGAACACAAATGATTGGATAAAATGAGCCATCCGTTTGTTTCCTGGATATTAAAACATAGCTTTGCTTCACTTATTTCATTACGATTCAAACAAATAAATTCTATTTTAAAATTATAAAATTTATCTGCAGAACACAAAATACAATATCCATAATTCTCCCGTCCTTTTGGAGAGAATTTTTGATTTAAACAAATTCTTAGTTATAAGACAAAATGACAAAAAAGGAGCGCACACATTGCTTGTTATTAAATCTGGGATCATACTGGCATAGACAGACTCAACTGGAATACAGCGAAAGGGTAAATAGAAGTTAAACACTAGCCACTGAAATACTTTCACACTGTTGAAGATGAAGGTCCTTTGCATCAATGAGATCTACAAGGTCATCAGATAGGACTTAACGTCACAAGGAAGATTGAACTTGCTTTCTTTTCTTTAGCAAAAATGTCTGCATTTGCTCAGGCTGTTTGAATTGCCGTTATTACATCCGTTAGGTGGGTCATAACAAATAACCAAGGGCTAACAGGAAATCCTTCACTTATAACTCTAGCACAAGGCAGTCTTCTGTATAGCTCCACCATCACTCGGTACCATCCAGTTTTCAAAATCTTTTGTCAAACTTCCCAGGGCACCTATCACAATAGGAACAACTTGTACATTTTTTAATTGCCACAGTCTTCCAATTTCCCTCCGTAAATCGTGACATTTCTCAACTTTTTCTCGTTCTTTTTCATGCACTCGTCCATCAGCAGGTACAGCTATATCAACAATTATTCCACTTTGTCTTCTCTTGTCAATTATAACAATGTCTGGACGCCTTGCCTCTATTACATGGTCGCACTGTATATTTATATCCCATAGTAACTTTACATCATCATTCTCTGCTGTTCCATCTGGGTTATGGTCATACCATCTGTCCTTACGTTCTAATGCATACTTCTTACACAGCTCCCAATGAATCCTCTTTGCTACATTATCATGACGCCTCTTATTTTCTCTTTGGGCCAACTTTTCACATTCACTAATTATGTGTTGTACACTCTCGCCTCTTTTACCACGCATTATTCCACAAAGGGGGCTTTATGTGCTTCTATCAATGTGGTGTTTTATGTAACTTGTTCTGATAGCTTGTTCTTAAGATCACTTCGAATTAAACAATTCCATGTTTTGCTCTTGTCAACCTTCTCCGGGTTTTTCTCTCAAAAATTGTCCATATATCCTTTCCTCTATCCATTTCTGTTTAAGTTCCTGGGTTTTCTGTCTTTTGAAATCCATCTTACCGATAATACCATCTGTCTCAATTGTTCCTGATACACAAACTTCCTTAATTAGCATTTCTGTAGAATTCAATACGTACAGCCCTAAATTGTTTTCTTCTCCTCTAACACAGTTTTCTACACTGATCACTTCTCTACCACAATCATGTCTCTTCAAATATAGTCTGTCTACATCACTCTTAGAATGAAAAGCTCCATACATTATCATAAGTTTTCTTGTTCTTCTGTCTAGACATTTCAGTTCACTATCTTTCTAATCCAAAATTCCAGCTCTGTATCTTACAATAGCTACAGCCCATGTGTTCATTGTGGTAATTTTGTTTCTGCCATTCAACTTTGATCTAAGAATTAGCCTTACCCTTCTCTTATATTCCTTTATAATTTTAT
>JANTCA010001384.1:0-32800 GCA_024741275.1 Chironex yamaguchii
GACGAGATGTCTGCAAACAAGCAATAGCTGCTACGGGCCTGCCTAAAATAGATTTAAACCGACGAGAATGGGAAAAAAGTACCGTGCGTCGTCGCTGTGATGACAATAAGCACGCCATTACTTCTCTTCATCTGTGACACCTATCTCTACTTCTACATCGAACTCATTCAATTTGGTCATCATTTTAGGATTTTACCGTTTAAAGTTGACGACCTCTACTCGGGTGACCCGTTTCAAAGTATCCTTGTCATTAATGATCACAATATCGCCCTCTAAATGTGTAGTAATGTATCTTAATCATTTAAACTTTCGATTTAAGAAATAATGACCACTTGCACAGTGACTCGGCAGATTACAAGGGCTCGTTCGTTTTCATCTTATGATGGTGAGTGCTTGGACTTAAACAGTAATCAACGAAAACGGCCCTCGAACTACTCTTATGAATCAACGCATTGCTTACAACTTTCGCGGCCAAAGAATTTCGTGACAGGTGCAGAGCAGGAAGGAACATTCCACTTTTTAAAACTACGGTTACACCACATTCTGAGGTTTCTCTGAGGTTAAAGTCCTTAAACAACAAAACTTAATCTTTCCACAGGGCAACGATCACGAATCTCGGGTGCGTTTGTGCTTGCATAGTTTATTGACTATGGTGCTTGCACCTAAAATAACATTGAAGCGAAGAAAACTCATTAGAGCTCTCGCTTTCATACAGTCACGTAAATCCTGTCTACTGCCTCCCTTTGTTTCAGGCAGCTTCATAGACAGCACTTTATATATCCTATAACTAAGTCTGAACTTTAGCCTCGAATCTAATAGATCTTCCACTCCTTTCGATTTTCCCGCTAAAACAAAGCATGATGAGTGTTAAATCCAATGTTACACTAATCAATTAACTTTATTTGACAAACAAATAAACTGACCTTTTAAAATATGGAATTGGAAAACTAAAATGGGATAAATCTGTCGCTCCATAAAAACTGAATGATGGAAGGTTATTTTAGGTTCACAGAATTGTTCTTAAATCCTTGCCAAACGTTGTTATCATTTTCTTGAATCCTGTAGTAGTCCTATCTACAAGTTATATCTACCGCTAATTATACAAAACATTGCAGTCCTTATAAGCTCTCCGGCGGATTATTCTGTCTCCTACTTATTAGCAATCCATCCACAAATGGGTCTGTGCTTAAATAAATTCACATCTTCTATTCTAATGCAAATTATCCTGAAATGGTTTTTACTGCGATGAATTCAGCCTAACATTTTCGAATGCTAGACAAAACGTCATCAGTATTTTAAGTAGTAAACTCACGTACAAACCTTTTCGCATCACGCTTATCACACAATTTCGCCAGAGTAGCACACAGCACAACAATGTTATAAATTGCTGTGCAAAGTAGGATCAAGCCCGTGAACTAATGGATGGGACATCAATATTCGAGAGAAGAGGTTCCGAGTTCAAATCCCATCCTAACAAAAACACCATCGGTGATCTCTCACCAGTAAAGGGATTGCACATAAACAACAACTCTCTTTCTAGTTAGTCCTCAAACATTAGCATAGGAATCATCCTAGCTCTACAACTACAATGCTACCACAAATGGCAGGGTCAAAATATGACCAGGAAGACATACACGATGCAACACGTGGGCATGGAAATACAAAAGACATACAAAAGAAACTAGAAATAAAGCAAAAGGTGGGATAATTTGTGAATGGGCAAAGGATAGGTTTCTAGTCCTTAATATAAAGGTCTACAGAACGATAAAACGTTATAAATTGGAAAGTGTCATCATTATAACGAAGGCACAGGATCGACTGCTGAGCAGAAGCTGTGCTGTAGAAGACGTACATATTTCAGACAAGCGGAACAAGATGTGCATAGAAGGAATTCTAGTTGTCCATGGACTTGCGTGAAAAGTAAAACGTCTTTGGTTCAAAACTTGGAGAAAAAACCTTTTCCATTCATTTAACAATTTCTCCATTTGTGTTCGCCGCCCGTGCGACCCTCAGACGGAGTTACGGGACTAAGGCAAGGCTATTTGTGTTCATACTGATCTTCTCAAGATACACGGGTTCTTCATTTAGTAGAGGAGCCGAATAGCCGATAGCTAATCTGTACCAAGGACTTCGGTTGTACTTGATGTGAACACGTGATTTTTATGCCCGGGAATTAGAGACAGTACTGTAGACACATTTGCTCGTAGATAATGTGACACGCCGGGAGGTGGATTTGAACAAAGATCAACGCAGTCTTTGAAACTCGCTCATTTTAGCCACCCTACCAATCCACAACTTATATATAATGAAAAAAAAAGATTCAGTTGAGAAAATATTCGTTAAGTTGCCTAAGCTGGGTCTACAACAACGAATAAGTCCATTGGATGGGAAAATGGTAGGTTAAAAAGGTGCTGGGTTCTTGCAGTACTCTACCGATCCCCTCAGTAAAATAAAATAGAATACCAAATTTAAGTATAAAGTATATATACTTGTTTAAAAGCCAATTCCTTTCAGTGGAAGATTACCTGACCAGTCAGAATTGTGTAATTATCAGAGGTTTAACCACTGCATCTCGAAGGTGTCTTTATTTTGTTTGCCCACCTGGACTCTTTGTCTTGACTGTTTGATTTTCACAGACTAACAAGCAATTAAAGTGTATGTTTCAATAACCCCTTTTCTGGCAATGTTTTAACTCTTTGCTGTCATGGGCCATTGAAAGTCTATTGATAAATAGAGGGAGTGTAGCCACTGTCCTTCCTCATTGTGTGACCACTCCTTGTACTTCTCGTAAACCTTGAATTAAACCCGAGTTTTAACATCTCACTTTTCTTTACTTTGAGACGAAACCACAATAATTCGACACTGAATGAATAGGAAAAGTTTTGACAGTTGTTTGTTACTATTGTAAAAACTGAACAGTTAACAAACATCACTTCCCCCACTTGCTATTCCAAACAAAGTGACCATTCGCGAGTTCTTTAGGCTTAGACGATATCGTCCGTCCGTCATTAGGGTAGCTTTTATCAACTGCTTCTATCGTATATTCCGACGTGTCTATTGAAACGAAGCAATACGTCATAATTGTAGTTCAGTAACAAACTTCGTTATCAGACTTGGAAATAAACTACAGCTAGCAAAACAAAATACTTATTCCATCTCTATGACCTACGTGCGTAAGAAAAAGACCGAAATATGGAACGAGAAAGGAATGGCAGTGTGCTAGGTATCGTTTGAAGAAGGTCGGGGAACTAAGTTGTTTTAGATGCCAGAAGAAATAAACGTAAATATTAAAACAGGGATGTAGTCGCCAGAGAGTAGAGGGGCAATCCCCCCTCCCTGCCCTACTTTCCTGCACCGTGAACATTTTCAAAGACTCGCTGCTCACAATTGCCAGCTTTAAATACGGAATTTTTCATCATCGAATTAACTACCAACCGCGTGCTAACGTTTCCTGTGGGTTAGCTGGTCTTCAAGTCCTGTTTTGCAACACTGCTTTTGGCTACAGTGTTACTAAATGATGAGATAAGCGATGAACCTAGTTATTGGCGGACATCTTGCACCTTCCCTCCTCCCAATTTTGAAAGCCCTGCTAAAATGTGAACACGTCTATTTCGTAAGTACTTCAAAAGGATGTTATAAACTTGATAAATCATCAGTTTATGTTTCCGTGCATCTCAGTGCAGTCTAAGTCTATGAAATACCCATGCCGCAAATACCCCTAGCGTAGAAGCGTTACAATTAAGTGTTTTGTCCCAGAAAGTAATTCTCGTTACTTTATCTGTTTATTTAAGAACGTTGAGAGGCTTCAATCGTGTGTGCGTGTGTGTACCTGCGCATGTGCACGCACATGCATACATACATGTATACATGCGCACGTGTATGTACCTGCATTACATCTGTCTTCACTGCCAACGTCTACTGTAATTCAGTGGCACACGTAATTGCTTCACTCGCGGTATTAAATGTACATATACTATGCAAGACGATATCTAGATGTACGGTGAATAATGGGGAGGCAATTTCTTCCTCGGTAATCTAGATATCTAAGAAAAATATTAAATGAAACGATCCAACGTCATTTTATGTCGTTATAACTACTTCGTTCTCAGGACCACCTCACTCTTAGTTTCATTGTATGGGTTCTTGTGTTCTACGCCCAAATCTTTCACAAAATAATGACATTTGACTGTGTCACGTTATTAGGCAGAAGAAATAAATAGTTGTCAACATCCGACACAGAGAACATCATTGAAAAAACACTGTGTTTAGGGCACTGAATCATATCCTGATACAACCAATCCGTCTTTCCTACGTAAGGAATAACATCTCAAAAATATAACGATTATGCCATTTTCCTCTTCGTAACCTTATGCGTCACCTTTCTAACTAAATGTAGCATTACTACTCATGTCGTTTCGCGAATCGTAAATCAGCGAGAACAGGGTTAATCAGCAACGGCAAAATTAAAAGAGTAGTGTAATTCATTCTGGCCAAAATAAGGTGCTGTTACGACATGAGCGATGATTTAAGCCTTCAAAAAATCTCTAAAGATGGTGACAAGGCCTCTGTGGGCGGGCTCATTAATGCAAGTAATTTTGGACACCTAGTTAGAAGACGGATTTTCTTCCTTAATGTCACCATAACTTACCTCAGCCTTAATATTCTAAAATTCATAAGACTTAAATTGCGCTAGTAATTTTATTCCGCAGCAGGGAGCGACCATAATGTGTTCCAGTGTCCATGCCGCATTTAGCTCAAAGAAAGCAAATTTAATGTAACAACTGACTTCCAATTCAAAGACTTTGGGCCTTACTACCTCCTCAACTCTACCTCTGCACCTTTACCCCTGCCAATCTACCATTCTACCTCTCCCGAGCTATCTCGATCACTCCAACTATGAGCGCTCAAAACTACTGATAAAAAAATCTCGTTGAATTCGCTGCGCGACTACAACAGTATTGTAGCTAAAATGTCATGTTAATGCGGTTATTTATCGTATGCAAAGACAAGACTATTCCGTCTGTGTATGGCAAACTTCCATGATAAAAAGCCATGATTTGCAAGTCATGGAGGCAATATTTAAACATGCTACCCATCCATGCATTCATACCCTCACTTCAACCGAGTTGGCCACCGTAGGTTAGTAAACGTATAATTAAGACAATGTGGCAAATAATATTGTTGTTATGTTGTTTGGTTTTGGATACATCGTTCACAAAAAAATTCCTGACACCTCACGCAATATCGAACTAGTTGAAATAGTAGTAAATAGTATTATTACATCTGTGTATAGTTAACCCTGAAAACTGAGCACATTATTGTCTAATGGATAAGAACGGTTATCATACCTTCAACATATTAGTTGAGAATACAGAAAATTGATCATCTTTATTGTTTGTTAGAGTTCTCCACCAGTGTCTCATAGATAGCGCAGTCATTTTCTGTTCTGTTCCCATTGGAAGAAAGACGGCTCTACTTGGACTATTATTGCGCCCAAACAAGGGCCAAAAATAAGTGTCAAACTAAAGTACGTATAGCCAGTTTCTTCAATTCTGAGCCACCATACTTCATTAACCAGCACACTGTGCATAATGAGAAAAGAACGACGCAGTAGTTATTTTTTAGCAGCTTTTCCTCTTGTTTTTTACTTCGCGGAAGGCTGATGCGAACCTTTTAAAAACTTTATCAATCGCGCACAGTTGCTCTCACTTTCCAAACTTCGAAGCTTCGTCTTCTTCTTTCCTGTTATCAATCCTCTATTTAACCTATTTTTCCTTGCTGCATTATAAATATTTTAGTTACAACAAAATGGTCCGAGCAGCAGTTTTCTAGGGATTTGGCAAGGAAGTTCAACCCAAAGATGGATTTCGAGGGGCAAAATACATAGAATTTACTGGCGGATTTGAAGCATTCCTATACGGTTCGTGAGGAGTAATCAATCAACTCTGGCACTACTGTCTTACTACCTTTATTGCCTCCAATGGGAATTGAACTCCTTACTACGCTTAGACCTGCAGATGTTCTGTCCAGCCAAGGAGGACGAGAATTGATCTATGACCTCAAGGCCTGCTTATTGAAGTACTTGAGTGATAAACATCACATACGATATAAGGATATTGGATCTACTTCAATGCCAAACTCGACTATTGCATTTTAGTATCTGGCAAGAATGGACAGGAGACAACACAAGTTTAAAAGGTAGTGCAGTGAAAACTCTTGCCTTATACAGTCATTACCTTAGTTCTCTTTATGATAATTATTGATTCAGATCTTTTAGGAAACACAATAGAGTTTGAAATGTTCCTTCTGTGCATTTGTTTCAGACAATGATCAAACGCAAGGGTAGAAACAGTACCCAACCCTTTCTTGCTCAACTGAAATTTGAAGTGCTGTCTTTACGTGAATTTTTGCAAAAGTTTATTTGCTAAATTGCATCTGCGTGACAAATTCAAAGTTTTTCAAGAATAGCTAAGCAGACCACAAAACAATATGTACACTTGCAACGAACGTCGGCAAAAAGATGACGACAATTTTAGCTAATTGTTGTTGATTTGTGAGCTGAAAATTGTGTTTGAATTTGAAATTCGACACAAAATCTCTTGATTCCCTTGTACTTGTATTTGTTCAACTATGACGTAACATACAATAAATAAATCTGCTGATATACTTAACAGTTATCTCATAAAAACAGTCGGTCTAGAATATATTGAGGGCATCTAAACCACAAGAAAGGGCAAAGGTTCTCTCGGTTTTGTGCCACTTGTATAAAACCTCTTAACTATAGCTTTGGGAAATTCATCACCAGATATTTCTGTCGTCAACTGTCATTTTTGAACAGATCTTTTTGAATTGTATTGGTTAGATAAGACGAGTTCACCCACTAAGGTTTATGAAGAGAAACCATGTAACGGGGTACCAACGACTACCGGTAAATCCTGAGGTCACTTTGTAACAATTTTGGTAACAAAGGTTTTAGTTAGTGGGTTGAACGGATTTAATCAAAGATTATATAACTTGTGACGTGGCACCATGTACAGAGTCCTTTGGCAGATTTGCAAGAATGAAATGAATTGGAGAAAATAAACTCATTGTCTCTATGGCTGGCTTCTTGTTCCGTTGGTCGTAGCACGAAGTACACAGATTTTTTTACCTCATATTTCGTTTAAACTTGTCTTAAAGCATTTCCGAACATTTTATCAAGTTATGCTCTCGTGTAAATCAATATCAAAGATCTGAAGAAACTTAAAAGACTGAGCATCAGTCTATGAGCATTATTTGCCCAATATATATGTAATTTTGCATAAATTTTAAAAAGCAAATTTTAATCTTCGCATAACATATTCTCCAAGACATTACGTTTAGTCTGTAGAGATTTTCCCTGTGACTATAAAATTAATGATGCCTACACAAAACTCACAAATCCTAAAATATGTATTTGCCGAAAATTAAATCATCGAATCTTTGTCGTGGATAATAAAAAAATCACATTCTCGTTTGCAACAACAACAACGCCTGGACTCTTGCCTAATTTGTACTATGATGCAAGTATATGATCAACCCGGCGTATAAAACAAGTCACGAAATGACTTCATGGTTCATGTTTGCAACAGAGTGACTTATGACAATCGCCACCGCTCATTTGCCTTGTTGTAATTTAAGCATATCAACAAAGACAGTTTTGCCTGTTGAACATGTTAAACAATTTAAAAGTACACGAATAATCAATTTCTTTGAAATATTTTAAGACTTGGGTAATGATCGCATATAATGATGCTAGGATTTGGATATAAATAATAAGAAACTTCCTCGAACATTTAAAACAGTTACTTGACTGATTGAGAAATTGCGAGATTCTAATCCGAATTCCTACGGAATTGCGTGCATTCCCACTAATTTCATAAATGGCATTCAGTTAATTGACGCCGGTGCAACGAAAGACATTTATCCATTAACTGAGCTTTGAAACTTCAGATAACTTAAAGGACTTTTCCCTGTTCAAGTAACATGAGATTTAACCCTTATTTCCAGCCAAGATATAT
The DNA here is from genome assembly GCA_024741275.1 of Chironex yamaguchii. NCBI lineage: Eukaryota > Metazoa > Cnidaria > Cubozoa > Chirodropida > Chirodropidae > Chironex > Chironex yamaguchii. The sequence continues at coordinate 8,040 of JANTCA010001384.1, forward strand.
ATCTTAATTTTAAATCGTCGCAGCCAAAAGAACGTTGCTGCCATCAAATTTTAAGGCAAATATACAAGTATTAGACACAACACACGGGCTTTCGTAACGCGATTTAGCGTATTTTGTTTAATGTGCACGAACTCTCCATTTTGCTACGGAATCCGCCTTTACCCTCAACAACCAGGTACTACGACAGGAACGTCACTGACGCTACACTAAATTAATCCAGTTTCTATTTCTCCTAAAAGATAAAATGTATTTTATGATCAACACACAGTTTTGCAATGTGAAAAATGCAATGGACTTACTTGAATTTTACGCGCAATAACCACTATGATTTCTCTAAAAATCTGAGAAATTACACAATAGTGTTTTTACAAAAAACCCTAGCTGCATTGTTTCATCTACTTCCACACAAACAAGTGTCGGGGAAACCTGAACGTGGCTTAGCATAATCGACTGTGTTGCCATAATCCTAACTAACAATAACGTGATACGTGTCAACAAACTACGTAACGCGCCACGTAACACATTTTCCATTTTCCATATGAAGTTTCGGCAAAACGCTCCCTTATAATATTAAATAACGTCCAATTGCTCTGCATCCACTAAACTGAGCGTGGGCAATTACTGATGCTGATATAGTCACTCAAGCAACAATATCAGTTTGCACTTCTGATCAGATAAAAACACTAAATTTATCGTAACTGGCGGATGTCGACCACCGGTTGTACAATTTACACTTTTGATTTCTTATGATTGCTTATTGCTAAAAACAACAAGCATGCTTGTTTGCAACTACGGCTTGGGCAACCCCGAACGTGCTATAGATCAGTTTTCATTACCACCTATTTGGTAGTGTCTAATGTCTAGTAAGTTAAGATAATCTGTCCTACTATTCAACCTTGCATAACGAATGAGCATGGGGAAATAGGCATGTCCCTTTGGCGATTGGCAACAGGACCTCCCTAGTGGAAATATATGGTCTTGACTATATATATTGACTTTTCTACGCTTTGGTTCACGACTCGTTTAGCTATCTAAACACAATTTCCACTGTTGCTTTAAACGCATCGATTTACACGTCACAGTACGAAAGGACTAATCGTTGTCAGTTGGTGCAACTGATAATGAACACAAAACATGGTCAACTTTGTTTCAGTCCATGTTCACTTACTCGTGTATGGACTAGTTATTATATATGAACGCAGTAATAATACTGCAAGCATCTTTGTCCTCTATGTGGGAATCCTGCCACTACTACCATGTCTACTGCAAGTGAGATATCTACTCTTGAGACGAAAAAATATGGCTCTTTCAAACATCGACGTTAAGTATGCAAAGATCCTTAATGGCGGATCATCGTTGAAAAGTCTATGAAGGATGTGATCATGTTTCCAGTCTGCCAAATTGTAATCCTCTCATATTTTACGACTGATCGTCTGATGATGAAATAAGTGCTCCCATTCAATCGTTCGTTGACTCAACCTCACACAAACGGCACTTTTATCAAATCACTTGATAGGAAATGAATACACGGTTCATTCAATTTTCACTTCGGAACTAAAGCTCCTCTAATATCTATCGAAAGACGTTAGAATTGACATCTTCCTAGTACTAGCAACGCCTTTTAATCCCCTCCTTTCAGTGCCTTCTCAGGGAATCATATCACGTCCTTTTCCTTGCCATTTCTTCTAAGCTAAAACAAAGTTTTTTCTCATTCTCTTCAAACATGGCTACTAGACAAATTCCTGCTGTGTCACGGTAGTAGTCGGTGTCGAAATCAAAAACTTCGGAAGCCGTTGTTTAACATGCGTACTTTAGTCCGGACCTAAACAAAAGCAACATAGCAAACTGTGGCGGATAACCACTATAGCGTGGGGAAGTGAAATCGCAGCTCTCTGCTCTTGTAATCTGCCTTTATCTTTTATGTAAACACTTGATCAGTGAAAACTAAAGTCATCCTAAGTTTTATCGCCAGGCAGCACTAAGCACTTGCCTCATCCACCGCAAACAAATACTACAAAGGACAAATGCCACGTCAGCAACCTTTTGCCTTGTGCAAAGAAATACTTTATGCGTATCAAGGAACAAGCTCAATTATGATATAATTCATTGCACAAGCAATTGCCGATAAAAATAAACAAAAATATAAAGTACGGAAGTTTGTAAAACAACAACTGACTGCCCAAGTAAACCAACGACACAACTTGCAATCGCTTTCTACTTCCAAGACTTAACTCGCAGAGAACAGGGATCAATGGCCAGGAACAGAGATCCCAAGGTTACTGCAGTGACGTCGATAAATTTTGTATGTCTGCTTTTTTCATATCAATAGCAGGTCTGCTACTGAACTGTCACTCCATATCGGATGACAAGAAAAGGTCTGCTTAAATAGCACTTACGGTAGAGAGATGACAATGAAAATATTTGGGAAAAGCCCTTAAGCAAGAAAATAGGAGGTGGATAATTGCGACCAAAAAAGTAGACCCATTCCTTCAGCGTGCATTTTTCATTCAAATCGCAGCTAACGCAAATATTGAGAATTATTTTACACAGACGTACAATGCATAACTTTGTCTGAAACAAACAGAGTACTTCGCAGGTCATCACGAATGCAAACGTTCGTCTCGCTTACCCACAGCTTATTGTAATCAACTCAAATGAGCCAAGTCTACGACAAGGAGATGGAATAACTAAGCAAAAATCTCCTAATTCGGCTACATTTTCTTCCACTTCACCATCAAGTTAAACACATTAGCACTTTCTCTTTCAGCACAAAACCTTGTCATGAGCTATTCCTTCTCTGTGACACTTTCTAAGTTTTTCTTCTCAATTCACTTCGCAAACAGCAATCGTGGAGTTTGGCTGCTACCGGATAGAAGGCGATTAACGAGTCGGTGTGTACATACTGCTCCAAATCGACAAAAAATTTTAGGGCCAGCGACAGTCAGAGCACATCTTCTTAATTTCATAAATTTTCAATATAGCACGCTCCTTTTTTTGGATGGCCAATATAAAAATTTCGGGGGATTATTATGCCAGACTGTTATGTCCTGTTTATCACAGCGTTTCGTCACTTGACCTTCTGCAAACAAGTCGGTCGTTTTCATCAAATGCCCTGCCCAAAAATTTACCCTATATCCAATCTTACTACAGTGCTCTATTTTGTGGTAAAGGATTCAATACAGACACACAAAATAGAAAAATTACACTTAAAAGTAAAATATAACCACGCTCTGTATTGATGAAACACCAAACCAGACAATTTAATGGGAGAGAAATTTCTTAAGTCTTGAGCAGGCTATGAAAATAATAAACTTACAAAGCGGAGAAATAAATAAAACAACTACAAATTCTTACCATCTGAACTAGTGAGACAGGTAAGGAGGCTGAAGAGGAGAAAAGCGGCTCCAGAAATCATCGCTGTTACCATCCTGTTTCTCCAACTTCCATCAAAATCGAGCTCGTACTTATTATCATAAGAATCTCAAGCGATTCAGAGACTCCAACGAGATCAGCAAGATAAGATCCTTCCTCACTCGCTGTTTCCCTCGTCTGCTCCTTGCTCCTCTGCCTGCAGTTGAAGAGACACTAGAGGTGTGATGGTGGTGGTTAAATACCTGACCGTTTTTGTCGAGTCTACAATAATGTAAAGTTGATAATTAGTCTTCACAATACCCAGATTTCCACACTTGAGTGACCCGAGGTATTTAAAGAACCGACCTGTTAGAATTTCCGTCGTTGGTCAGCGAGGATGGTTTTCAATGATCAAGTTGATTTGAAATTTAACCCAATATTTTCGTGGTTTCTCAACTGATTTTGAGCATCCCGCGATTAACCTTGGTCCCATACAGAAATGAGCAGGACATCAAAGAAGACAGAGTAAGGAAATACCACACTCGATCTTCTCAGTCTGCTGAGTGTGACATAATACTGCCTGTGCTACTTCGAAGGAGATGGTCAATGTAAATAAAAAAGAACTATGGTTCAAGCAGTTTTCAACATAGAACCAACAGAGGTTCCGGCAGATCATCTATTCAAACGATAGACAAAAACGAGTTCTGTTCATTGAAACTTAACTAACACTATAGCAAGGCAAAATTTTATTGTTGAAATACCTTGGCAAAGAAAATGACTGTATCAGAAGGCTTGTATTTGAGTTTCGTAATTCAAGACAATAGGATAAGCTTACTTTCAATCTGTCTGTCTGGCATCAATCATCGTCAGTAGTAATGAAGCCTTTCGTTCATCCATCAGAGTACTTTTAAACAGACTGGAATTTACACAGGGCATGCTAATATTTGTCCTGTCTGACGGCCTTTGCCTTAGAGGCATCGCTGGAGAAAAAACTTTCTTAACAAACATAGATCCCCTGAGATATTGATAAAAGGCTTAGTCAGAGACCCCACTTCAAACTAACCGGCATTTTAAATGAAAAAAGATTTCAGAGAAGTGATCACCATCTTCGTTCAATTCGCGGTCCATTCCTATCGTAATGCCAATCGAGCTTCAAGTGTTTTTGCACCACTAATAGAATCAGTAATTTCCGGGTGATGTACAAAACTGTATCTGGACATTTTCCCTTAAGCGGCTACACGAGCCAAAATACACTGCTATAAAGAAAAGGAATACGGTTGTCTCTCTAGACCCAGTATTAAGACCCCTCTGGCCAGACAAGGTCTTTCCTAATACGAGTAAACTTACCTACCTAAAATTTATTCGAATTGTTACGCGAATTCATTCAAGGTGGGTGCGTTAAGCTCTACCCTATCTGGAAAAAGGCTAAAACTATCACCTCGTGCTACTGAGCTCCATCTGATAAATTGTCTGAAGCATAAGTAGAATAAATTTCTAATTACATATACAATAAGGACTTGCAGATTACTCGCTTAGAATAATTATCCGATCCATACATCAAATATCACACCAATCGAAATGGTTAGATGGAATGGAATATTGGTCTCGTGATTAACAAGGTTTCAGTGGAAACGATTCCTCCTATAAAGACTGAATGGTCAGGATGCAAAGTCTTGATTTAGCGACCTTATTTCTGAAGTGGTTTAAATCTAACTCAATCCAACTCGAAAAAGGGCACCTATCTAAAATCCTCGAGATACAAACAGGACGTGTAGTGAGACTGTTATAAAGGAATGTCGTGACAAAGCCTAAATTATGCATTGGTAATTCAGCCTCCTTCCCCTTCTTGCCAGTTAAAATAGATACTGGTATTATCCAACAATAGAAAACAAACAAATCTATGATAAAAGCAGCAATGATCAAAAGCCAATCTCATTTAGAGCCATTTATACTTGCTTTGATAGACTTTGCCTGCCACATTGGTATCATTACTGTATACACCTATTACAAAAAGAATATCCAGCCGTTCTAAACATTTTTTATTAATGCTACTTTCTTAGTGCGGTGTTACAAGCAAAGTAGAATACTTACTATTGCCATGCTTGGGCTGGCTTGAATAAACATGTTCTTTTATCCATAATTTGCAAGTAACTACCAGAACCATTAATTGTAGAAACTATAGAATTTTAGTCAAAAAAAGTTCGAACTCCAAATTTGTGCTTCAACAAAATTCCTATTTTTCACTTTATTTTCCTACTGAAAGTGGACAGCCCCCCTTCGCATTGAAACAATGTTGCAAATGAAAATGAAGACATCGCAGCACTTTACACACGCATTTATTATTTCTGCCTTCATTTGTCTTCATTTTCTGATCAGATTCCAATATTTTGTAAGGGGAAGGGGAGATAAAAGCCGGAAACTGAGGAGTGTTCCAACAGTTTGACGGGGATTGCAGCAAATTTTTCTAGCTGCTGCTATTGGTATTTGGTATGTACTAACAGGCCACTCTGAAGAAGATCAACAAGTTCTTTCTGTTTCCAAGTTCATCCATTACTAAATTCCTTAGCTTGTTGGTAGTAATGAGTGACTGTAGTCAAGGTAGGGCTGCAGTAAGAAGGTCTAAATGGCTTTTAACTTTTGATTTCTTCTTCAAGATCAAGAGAAGGAAAATATTTGACTTAAGGAATTTGATAAGGATTTTCAATTCACGTCACACGTCCACAAAGTTGCACAATGATACAGCAGTTCGCCAGAAGCAACGACCGATTTATCAGTTCCTACGTTGCGACATATTCAAAATGCACAATAATTGGTTGCATTTTTAACCTGAAATTAAGTTGAAATTAATCGAAATGATACTTTGTTGCGTTTTCGTTGTTGCCGCAAATTGAAATTGGCCATAAAACGATTTGTTGCATTTTCCTTGTTACATTAAGCTTAAGACAAGGTACTAAAACAAAGTTACTGCATTTTTCGCAACGCGATAAATTGGAAATTAACAAGGAACAAAAATTCGTAGTATTTGCTGCTTAACGATAAATTCTAACCGAGTCAACAATGGTGCATTTTCGCCACTGCGATGAATTTAAAGTGGTATGAGAACAATACATTGTCGATGCCTTTTCCTCGTCAACTGGCAACAAAATGTCACATCATATATTGTTTTTGCGAATCGTGCCGAAACATTAATCAGGTGATGATGTAAACACTCATCTTGGTATGTTCAACAAGCCTCTGACGGTCTTGTTATCGAGCACGAGTATGCTTCTCACATTTCTTGGTCGTGACTGGACATATCCAAATATACTTCCTTCCTTTTGACATCAGTTTCGTCACAGCATACTTTGACAAATTTTCACGCCAGTTTCATTTGTCCATTGGTTGGCGGGTAAAGTCAAAACAACAAATTTTTATAATATTGGCAGGCACAAAACTATGTTGCACAGCAAGATCATTTCGACTACCAACAAATCCCACATCTTCAAAAGAGCTGCCAACACTTGACCTTTTGTTCGTTTCATTACGTCGTGCCTCAATGGCATCGTAAGCTCTCGTCACTCCCTACTTCAGCTAGAGGATAATATCATTGATCTGGTGCACAAGGAACGAAAAGAGGTGAGTGAGTGCATCGGGCAGTGGAGAAATGTGCGTTAGTGTGAACGCTATTCCATGCCCGAAAAGTGGCATTGGACTAATTCAGGCACAATTTCAAAGAAGCGATGACATACCGAATGTAACAGCAGGACTTGTTAAGGCATCCTTCAACGCTCAAACGAACATCAGCAGTGCAGTGGCTTGGGAGCGGGAAGTAGGCACGTATCTTTAACAGAAAATCCCGTAGCTCAAAAAGGTCACCAATTCAAAAAAGAAAAAATAATTGAAATACAGTACCTCCAAATTGCTGATATTTGACCAGGAAGTAACATATTGCCACTTGCTCCTTTAAAGTCAGCACCATGCACCTGTATAGAGGCCATCAATTCCTGGCTTTTTCACTGGCAACCCGCAATAAATATCACACTTATATAAAGCGAGTGAATGATTGTAGCTCCTCTTCATTAAAAGCGATAAATGCCTCTCTTTAGAATTAATTAAAGTTTGCAATTCCTGAGGAGACTGTAAGGGATGATTTTTCTTAGCATCACACCGTTCGATGAAATATTCGACCATAAAACTTAGTATTGCAAACAATGTTAAAACAAGATAATTGTAAATATGTAAACACATACAAACATCAGTGTTACCTTAGTATTGTATGCTGCAGAAACTTTGTTGCCAGTTTGCTGTCGGCCGCTTCAGCAACATCAGTCGACCGTCTACTTTTGTGGAGTTAATTCCAGCACTTATTTTTATAGCAATAATGAGCAAGGAAATATTTGCAATATGTAATCAAAAGGACAAGTCATCATGGACTGTTGTTATCCAGAAAGATTGCAAGCTTTCAAAACCAAGTACTCGCAACTTATTCTTCTCCCCTCTTCCCAGTCGCTTAACTCGCTTTAATACAAAACAAAGTGTAAATTACGTAATAGGATTTGGTCAGAAGTGTCTATCAGACATAGAGCCAACCGACAAAAATAGCTTGTCAAGAAGACGTAGCAACAAACATCGACGTCTGCACCAAATGTCAGACAAAAGCATAACACAATGTCAACACGGTCTCGTTCAACTCCGAAATTTTCTTTTCCTTAATTATGACCCACTTCACGATCATGCTACGGTTGTTTTACAATAGTTAATCGTCAGGATTCTTTGATTTGGACGCTCAGCCTTGTTTCTAGTCAACCTCTTCCCCTCTTGCCAAGTACCATGCCGTGGAAGAGGGAGGGTTTCCCGTGCTTAAGAATATCTCAATTACGCCTTGGCATATGCAATTACGAATTTGTGTTCTCAAGCTTCGATTCAAAGTAACATCGCAGTTTAAAAAATATTTGCGTTGCCATACGCAACTGGCACACCCAATTTAATACAGATTTGGTAGGAATCTGGCTCATTCAAAATGGTTCCGACGTCAAAAAAGCCACACATTGGCTCTCATAGCAATAATACTCTTAGTACTCTTCCCTTTTGTATGAATACAATGTGTTGAGGTAGCATTACATTTTTCACAATATATGATAATGACCATAGTTTTTAAATATTGAATTCTGAATCTGAAATATTTATTAAAATGGTAAACTGGATATGCTAACATCTGTACTTTTAAAAACAAATTGTTTATGAGGTTTCATCAACTTTTAACTTAGCTTCTTGTACATCATATCACGATAAACATCACGGCCATTTATTTAATGCATAACATTGCAGATACAGATACAAGGCAGTGTCATACTTCAATAAGTGACAATAATGATGATTGCATTTGCACAACACGTGCCTACAAAAAGTATATGGTCACGTGAATCAATACAATAACAATGCAGATTTTTTAAACCTCACTCACAAACGGCATTGCAAAACCCCACATAACTCTATGAAGCGCTCCTGATTATTGCTAAACAATAGGAAAAGTTCTTGACCATTGTCTAAATTACATTCAATGGCTTGGAGGGTTTGCTAGCCACTCCTTGTAGTTGCTGCTTCCCTGTTGACCACTCAAGCGATTTCAAGAGACCTCTTCATTAAAATCCAAACATGGAAAAAGACTTAAAATGGCCACATATGAACCTGATTTTGCCTCCAATGATGCCCTATTTCATTAAAATACAGTACTAAACAACTTGTATTGTGACTTAAAACTTTCTTCACATACATTTGGTTCAAAAGATAGCGAGAAAGTTTTCCACCAACTTTTGAAAAATGCCAAGGAAGATATTGCCATCAGTTTCTAAGAGAAGCAGGTCGCATAGTACAGGCACAAGAGCATCAGACCGAGATTCGCGTAGTACAGGCACGAGAGCATCAGACCGAGATTCGCGTAGTACATTCACGAGAGCATCAGACCGAGATTCGCTTCCTCCACGGTTTCACTCGGTCTTCCAGTATTCCAAAGATCAGTGCTGTTGGTGCAAGAGGGCAAATGGTTGACAGATCAATAAGAGTGACACCAACTGCTACTATCTTGTTGCCTTCGACTTATGTCGACCATATTCCATATCATTATTATTATTGTTTCAGCATGTTCTCTGGGTGTTGAAATTGACGTCATTACTCCTGTTACGCGACACATAACAAATGACCAAAGACAGGGAGTTTCATTCTTATATCTCCAGCACTTTTTGGACAACATATCCGGGGTAAAATCCAGCTTTGGTTTCTGTATCATATTCAATTTTGGGAAAACGCAGGCATTGCAACGACGCTATTGTGTAGCGTTCGTTTGCACGTATCAGCAGTTAAAGTATAGCTATCCAAATAAATCAAAACAGAGACCAATAGCGTAGCTAGAGAACGGTAGTCCGGACATTTGAAAAATATTACTCACGAGATTTGTAGAAAAATGCAATAGTTGGTAAAAATGGTTTACAGAACTTGGTCAGGTAAATGTTCTCTAAACGAAGTACATCGACACACCCTTATCTATCTAATATACCTCTGTCTCATGTAAGTCGAATTGTTACTAAAACCTACCAAAATAAACTACCTGACAACTTTGGTCACAATTGTGATACCATAACAAATAAGTTTAACTAAACAAAGCATGAAACCACGTATTTCGAGTCAAACCCGGAATGATCTTCGAAACTTGGAGATATTAGGATACTGATACAAAAATACTAATTTTTCTATCTTTCCGGACTTTAAATATGATAAATTATATCATGACTAATGGAATTCCACCTTTAGTCCTTGGATTTGGAATCTTCGGGGAAATTATTGAAATATACACCAGGACAGTTAAATAACGAAATTTTAATCCTACACTATCACTGTCAACCAACAATAGTGATATGTTCACCAGAGCCAACAAAATGCCGAGGTATTGGTGAACGCAATTGGGATAGCGAACCTATGAATCAACGACAACCATTCTTTGTTCGTTTAAATAACAACTGCAGGCAATGCATTGAAACGCAGACAAAGCTTTTCCACTAAATGCTATTTTCCTTGGTCTATCGTGGATGAAGAACTGCGCTTACAGAAGAACTGTTCAGTGCGGTATCTGTTCAGCTTCGTCGAAGACCTCCCTAGGAGGTCACTAACAACCACTTCCTTTTCAACCTATGAGTAAAATCTTATTTTCGTGGAAGGATACATCAGGTTTTCATACTCCCGTAATTTCTGTTGACGTACGAAATCGTATAAAATCCATTTGACAGCTTGAACAACGCCTTTATCTTAATCAGAGTATGTGACACACGGTCACTTTTAACTCTTCTATTTCCTAGTGAGTTTCCACCTCAAACGGATGAGTATCGTCGTGATAATGAATATAGCTTTTGTAAATAAGCGGAAGTTGATTCATCAACTTATAAACGATAGGTTGCGAACAGGGAAACGGTCGTATTTTGTTAGTTAGCAAAAGTGGGCACGACCTCTGTAGAGAGGAAGGGACTTGTTTTATTGCACGAAGCTATTGGCTGTGACTTTAATAGTCCCAAATGACCTCATTTGTTTGCAACTTAGTTATTATAAAAGTACTGTAATTACAAAAAGTAATTATATCTTTTAATCAAATAAACAACAAAGAAAGGATTACCAATATTCCATAAATTAGAGGAACCATAAGAATTTATCCTCAATTATCGAAAAAATGAAGCCAAGACAAAAATTGAGGTTTAAAGGATGAACACCTAACTTTACTTACTTACAAAGCACCGACCGATAGCCTAGTTTTGCTAGGTTGCAAAACAAAATTAATAACCAGTTAACAGAAACGGATAACTATGTTTGTATTCTTTGATTAATTCAACAAAGAGACAAAAAATAGGTTTGCAAAGTCAAATTATTAAACATGAGAGAAAGTATATACTTAAAATAATCATCAGTAATTTCAACCGTATCTGCTATTAACACGAAGTCGGTTGTTATTTAAGCTCATAAAATGCTCTTGAATAAAGAAGGTCAAAATATATGATCCATAGATAGCTTGTTTGAAATTCCATTTCTTTGGCTAAGATTTGGCTATGATAAGAAGATATATGTGTTAGGAGTAACACTTCATACATTACAGCTTGATTAGACAGTTTTAGGGTACAGTGAAAAACCTACGAAAAAATGCTAATTTTAAGTACGGCACACAATAGTATATAACCAATGAAAGAGGCATTTTGCTATGAATCTGTCTTACAGAAACAAGACGGTATGTGTTTAATTTATTACGGACATAAACAAAAAACTTTGCAGACGAAATTTCTTTTCTCTCTTTCCTGCATAAGTAATAGGTTTATTGAATCATGCTTACCGAAATATTGGAAACAGGCTAGCAGTATAAAATCTTTAACTTAAGAATTACGAAAGAATTAGCAGACCACGTAGGAAGCAGGGCAAGTTTTTAGTACGGATAGCTTTAATGTTCTCCGCAGTATTGCGTATCTGATGCCCGATATAATGCTTAACGCTTAGTGATATTTGCGACAATTCACATCATGAACTTTCCTTCAAATTAGGTTAGCATTGCTTTCGTTTGAAACCCATTCATTACCAAGTTTAGGCACACGAACATTCAAATCTTATTATATCAAACCGTGTAAAAAGCACCTTGCCATCGGAGTCAGAATCCCCGAGGCAAGCATTTCTTTTCATCGACAATATAGTTGTAATTCGAACCACCCTCAAACTAGATACACTATTAGACAACAATTCAGTCTGCAAAAGCTCATAATTCATACCATATTAGTGGTCAGAGGCCTTATTTTTGGATTAAAAGGGTTTTTACACGTTGTACTATGTGGAACGGTGACAGAGATTCTCACTTACACTATATTGTCGACCAAGGTGAAGGAAAACTACTTGTTTGCATTTCCTGTGAAGCAGTTACCTCTTACCATACACGTAGACAATAAGACACTTTTAAAAATGTTAAGTTATAGCCACACAAAATCGGGATGAATTAGATTATTTTTGTCCACAAATATATAAGAGTTACATAAGATTAAGTAAACATTGGATGACATTCCGATGGTGTCACTCCATTTTCAATAATAGGAACAAAGCGTAGCTTTTAATACATAGAGCCCTGATATAGGATCACGCTCTATTGATGCACCTCTATATTTAATGGTTTACTGTAATATGATTTCCTGCCTGCTTGCATCAGCCTGAAAAATTTAAGCATTTCAAACAATGGGAATCTCTTCTAATCTCCTTCTTCCAGATTTGCAAACATCGAAGAGAAAAGAAGATATTGTAGTGCATTGGAAACTTCAAGGAAAAGGTAGCCTTGCTAAATAAGTACAGCTATAACACATTATTTTACTCTGCATTTCATGTAACGTTAATGTAAATTATTTTAACAAATGTAAGACAATGACTTTGGCAGTCACTTTTGATAATCGAAAAGTTAGACAGTCTACAACAAAGACATTTTAAAAGTTCTGACGAAGTGCTGTCTCTGAAAATACCACACCTGAGTATATTGTAGTCTGCGACAGGATACGGCATCATGCCGAAATGTTAAAAGCGTTTTCTGACTAACTGGGTTTCTGTAGTAATCATTATGGAAGTATATCTTTCCAACAAGAAATATTTTGACTAAAATGGTTATATTGAATACATTACAAACAAAAAGAGATTATATTTGACCGATAAGAAAGATATCTATTTTGACATAATTAATGCATTAATAGATCGTGATTCGGGAACTATGAAAAAGACACGGGCTCGTCACATTAATAGAGTTAAGCAACAGAGGGTCAGTGGCGGCTGGTGGGATTTTTCGCTGACCGGGAAAATTTTTTGACTTAGGTGTGGCCCAATAAGGTTATAGGGTTCACGCCCTATTTCCCATTAGAGGTGTTAAATGAAATCAAAAATTGTTTAGGTCTGTGACGCTCAACAGCCTTTAGACATTTAGTAAATCTTCCATCTTTTGCTTTTAGCACTGCTAAGTATGAAATCAGGAGATACGCCAAAGCAAGCCAATGTCGATTCAAAGTCTTTTCCTCCAGGTGCTTTGGTTGTCTAGAATACTTGACTCGAAATAATCAAAGCTCCTTATCACTAGCAAGACATTGGGAGATGCGTTCTATGTAAAGGAGGGCCCCCAAAATATTTAATTGCGATGGAGCCCCCAGACCATCTAACTATTTGCCCCCCTCTCACTTTATTTCCCCCGGCCAAGCCACTGATTGAAACCCGTCTCATCTCACCTTAACACAAATCTTCAAATTCGTACAATTGATTTCGAGTGATTCGGCAAAAGATTTGTTGGTGCAATTGCATCATGATCATCATCTATTATCATGATCATGATTATGATCATCATCGTCGTCGTCGTCCTCAACCCATAATCGCGGTTATTCGTAGGGGTGCCACAGCAGCAGCTGTTTGTCTCAATGGAACTTGAACCTCGACGACATACAGAAAATAGTAACAGCTATGAACTGCCATCGGTGAGGCACACCATTATTTAAACTATCAAATTAATGAGGTTTCAGCATATGTTGATAACAAATACTATACCTTCTACAGTGGAGCCAACGAGACTCTTTGCTTTATGCTAAGCTCATAACAATAGACTATCGCTATAAATTGTTGATAGGTATTCTGCTAACGATTTTTAAATCCAAATAAAAATGAGAAAAAAAGTATCATCAAGTTTTTACACTAGGCCAAAGCTAAAACAGCTGACATTTACCACAGCTGCAATTACTCCTGTTGGTAGCAAAGTATAAACCATTTATTTCTCAGATTTCTTGAGTAATTGAGTTTGGAGATAGGAAATCTTGAAAAAATTGATAAAGGAGTGCCCGTAGTTTACCGTATTTTTCATAAAACCAACAGAAGTTCGTCGCAGTTTACATAAGTACGCGTACTATCTTTTGTCTTTCTTAGCCAGGAATTGATCTCAGGGTATTGAACTTGACTCATTATCCCGAAGAGACAAAATGCTCCGTGAGAACTATCCTTTGCGGGTTAATCTTGTTCTATTTTAAAAAATATGATCAAGAAATCTTTTAACACTGGCTTCAAATATTACGAAGTCCATCAGACGCCGAAGTCGCTTTTTAGTCGGACCTTTGGATAAAACATCCTGAGCAAACGGAAATCCATGCCAAGTTTGATCCGAAGAGCGGAATGTATTAATCAATGAGAATATATCAAAATTCCCTTCTTTTTCCACACCACTGCAACAAAAGAGCCAGCAGAAATAAAAGTAAAGTGTATGTTTCAACAGGACACTACATTTGCAAGCAATGCCGTCTTGGTAGCTGACGAATTCTATGAGTTGCCCTATTCAGTTAGCTGTTTCAATGAAAAGTTATCAACTAATCAAAAGGTAAAGTCTGGAGATTCCCCTCTCCAAAGGTGAGCGTGTGCAAAAAAAGTCACAATTGTTTCTAAGAATGCTGCGGTGAAATGGCATGTGCCAAATTACAGCTGTTGTTGTTGCAACACGGAGGGCAAAATTATTCTTGCCCAAATTTTCTAATTATTCAGCCGATCAGGAAGCGCTGCTGGCAGTACTGGGCTTCTGATATTTGCACCTGCGCATGTCAAGTGACATGTTTGAGAGGCAAAACAAATCTTGCCCATCGACATAACATCATCGCACATCTATTTAAGCAGCCTATTAATTATGATTAAATTAGAACTGGAAGGAGGCTGACATAAAAAAAATCAATGGTTTACATCACTGACGGAAACGATCTTAAACCTGACGCCACTGATATGCTGGTATAGATTGAATGCTGAGTGGAGGGACATTCTTGTCTTTCAAGCAGAATTTTTAGCAATTTACCTTTCATTCTGTTGGGGAGGGGCGCATTGGCCGAGGTGCCCCAAAGCACGAGCCACTACTGCGGAAGGCAGTGCAAAGTGTACGCGCGTAAGAGACAGGCAAAACGGAACACAATGAGGCTACCTTGGCAAGTAATGAGACAACCATACTCGTATGATAGGAAACGTAGGACAGAAAGTAGGAGAAACACTGAGTCCTTCATGTACTTATGGACGGCAGATGACTGATGTATCTGCTGCTGATTAAAATAGATTGAAATAGAGGAAGACTTAGTCAAAAACTATTCCATATTACAATTTTCCTTTTAATTTTAAGCAAAAAAAATTATTGATGGGGTAGATTGTTGGGAGACAACACAGTAATGATTGTGGTGCTGACGGCAGAATTAATTGAAAATCACGAACTATTCCCTTTAAAGTCATTAGTTGAAATTCGTTGCAAAAGAGTACAGCTTTGTTATAGAATGAGTCCTGGTTTCCGGGAAATATGAAAACGTTTTTCTCGTCTGTCTCACAAGTCAATAGTGACGTTGAACTTAGTTTTATCAAAGTTATCTGTTCTTGTCTGGTTCTAAATTGTGGTCGTTAGCACAAAAACAGAACTGTGGCATTACAGGTTAATTCGGTTAGCCACCATCGAGATCTACGTTTCGTTGGCCACTGTATTTGTTTTGTAGAGATTTATAAAAAGAAGACAGCAACCTTTCGTAAGGAATGTTGAAACAGGAAAGAAGTAGTGGCGATAAATGACTGAATTGGGGATGCTAATTATTTCTAGTGAGATTCAGGTTTTGTTTAGCCTTCATATCCTGAGATAGAGGCCCTCTACCAACATTTTATTTGAGTGATATGTATGGCGAGCACACGCAATGCAAACAAATACATTGTGAATAAACCTTTTGAACATATCGGTTGAAAAGATCTTACACACAATTTCGTTAGGGTATTTAGAAGCTCACAAACACTCATTAGAGTGAATTAAATTGAACATAGAATTTATAATTTTCCACCCTTTTGAGAGAGAGAATGATCCATCTTCGAGTTTTGACCTACAAGGCTTTCTTCATGCGACAGGAATTCTTCAAAAGGGCGGTAAAGCTACAAGATATGTATTTCTTTTCGTTCTATGCTTACCCCACGGCACTGCATTTTTGTGGCTCCAGAAGACAATATTATGACATACCGTGTCTCTTCACTGCAAAAGGAACATATTTGGGACAAGTTCCAAAAGAAACCTTAAGATTGCTTTCGTAGGGTACAGATGAGACACTAATCATTCTTATAAGGTATCGTCTCTCGTTTAATTACTTGAATTAAAGAGGAGGTCTCTAGTTGTGGTCTTGGTAGCCAGTGTATTTATTTTTGCAATGTAACGTAGCCTAACAACATGATGGGGGAAAGTACTAAGTTAAAGACCGATAGGTCTATTTTTATTATGGACACGTCTTTAGTACGACGCTTATTGCCTGAAAATGAGTTGGTGAAGTTTCGTTATATCCTTTTCGCCATATTGTTCACAAGAGCATCGAAAGCCCAAATTGTAAACCATTTCAACGCATTAATTACTTTTCAACGTAATTCATAATAACTCAAACAGCGAATCCTGCAAAATTTACTTGAAATGCCTTCATAGCAAAGAAAGCGAACTGCGAGCATGCTTATTGAGCGCGCATATCTCTTTTGGATGTAAAAATGATCAACCACTTGCAAAAGTACATTTCTTATCACTGGCTCCTACATTCAAGACCACGACGGAGAATGTAACGCGAAAAGAAGGTATCATGAAATCCAGAGATAAGAAATGTCCCAGCGCCTAGAATTGTTTACTTTATTGGGCACAGAGCCACCATCAAATAGGTAAGGGTGTGGCGAACGTGGTCGTGTAAATATCATTGATCTGAATGGTCTTCTAGTTAAAAATCCTGGACTCGAATTTACTCCTATGTATTAGATTTAAAGTGCATGGAGCGTCATTAATTCTTTTTGATTCCAGAAATAAATAATTATCGAGCATTGTTCGACGTAAAGGTCTATTTGGATTATTCTAAAGTTGTGCACCGTATATAGGTCATCGTTTTATCACTAGTGATAAACTGTAATTATCAGTGTCACGAATACAGGTGACTTAATACAATTACCATCTGCTCCTCGATCTCAAATAGAACAGATCAAATACGGCCAAGGATCCCATTGATGTTCCTACTGACTACAGTGTAATGATACTGGTTTGTCACGTTTGATAGGCCAATGCTATTTTAAACCCACGTCTAGTTGGCGAATGTGCCTCTGATGTATTCTAAAGGTGTTAGTGATTTAGCGAAAGCTGCAGTGAATAGCAAATCATTTATAGTGGCCCACAAGAATGTGCAACATACCAAAGTTTTTGATTTGGCTGTTGCACAGGCATTGGCAGCTAGTTTATTTTGAGAAAACAGGTACTGGATCCATCAATAGAAAGAACTGAGAAGAACCAAAATATCGTCACCTATCAACACATCCGTTGCAGGGGAGACATTATCGACCACTAGACAGGGGATCTTCTTTTGAAAGAATGGTTTTGGTATGTAACAATTGTGGTGTTGATGTATGATTCAGAGCATCTTTGCACATGCTCACGAAAAGGTGGCAGATGTAGGCATATATCTTATTACGTATGCGTTAGACAACAGTAGACATACTGCTTTATTTTTTTGCAGATAGTCTCATTTCGGACTAAACATCTTCTCCATCATTCCTCGCCACATAAAAACTGGTTTGCAACAACTGTGAAACATTATCCTGATTGTCATAAGAGTCTCCTGTTAAAAAGTAATCAAGGATAGATTTTTAAGCTTGATAGGAGTTTTAAACATTCTTTTATGAAGTATGTCTCCAGCAGCGAGTTGAATAACGACTGAAACGTGTAAGGTAGAATTACACAGTAATAAATCTTGTCATCGTGTGTTAACTGAGAGCAGAGCCGAATAAGCAATGACTAGGCAACTCCTGGGGTGCCACAAGTTGTCCAACGTATTGATGATTGTATTACAGTTTTGAAATGTGACATATTGGGGTATAAATTTTATGATGATGCAACATTTTGACTCTTTGAATGCATCCTTGTCCTATCAATGTGCGATAAAAATGTCAAGTGTTTACAGATTCCATCTGTTTCAATAAGGCAACAGTATAGACAGAAGAGCAAAAAACACTCTTTGTTGTGGTTCATTAGGTCTAAGTATCAATCAGTTCTGCCTTTCGCAACAAAGAATATGAAGATGTCACACACAGTTACTTTGTGGTATGAATAAGACATCATAAGCGGAGAATTCGAAGATTGACCGTTTTTATCCCCATCAGGCCTGTGGAGTTACAACAGTTTATATTCTATCACACGTAAACACTGGTAAGATAATATCTTGTATTAATAGAAAGATTTAAGGGACACTTGAAAAACCACACAAGAACTTAATCTGACTTTACTTAAGAAATTATAAAGTAGGTATTAATCAAATTATAAATGATGAATAAAAGCGTGGCAAGGTCCTAAACTACTAATTTGGTAGTAAATTCTAAAACATGCTTTTATCACTTTGGAATTTGCGGCCATTCAAAGTTACAGCTGTATTTAATACTTAAATACTTTACCTGTTTTCGAAAAAAAGGAAACAGTTCCGGAAAGTTCTGAAAATTAGACCGGAGAACATTTTCCTGGAGTACACATTGGGTATTTGTTGGTCATTTATGGTATCAAGTTTTAAACAAGACATAGAAACCAAAACGTGGCAAGATTTATGACCACGTATTAGAAAATATTTGATAAGACGTTCTTATTGATCATGTCTGTTTAAATTTGATGAATGTTTGGCCTTTTCCCGACCAGACGTTCTTTTACAGTTGTCTTAATAATGCTAGTGTGGAATAACATGCCCATGCACTAAGAAAGGGGCAATTAACAGCTATGCTCGTCGACTGTTGATAAAATATGTAGTCTTACTGACCTTTCAGAAAATGATCCGTCAGTGTATTCTATACGTTCAAGGCATTAAATCTTTATTTTACTTTTGCTTTGCTTTAGGATCTTTATTTTACTTTTGTTTTGCTTTAGGATCTTTATTTTACTTTTACTTTAGGATCTTTATTTTACTTTTGCTTTGCTTTAGGATCTTTATTTTACTTTGCTCTAGGATCTTTATTTTACTTTTACTTTAGGATCTTTATTTTACTTTTGCTTTGCTTTAGGATCTTTATTTTACTTTTACTTTGCTTTAGGATGTTTGTTTTACATTTATTAAAATATAACCATCCAGATGTAACGAATTTCGCCACCTAGGACCTTTCAATTGCACATATCACTAGCCTGCTTGCTCTATTGAAAATAAACATAGACACATTACTCTACCAGATACGTTTGCGAGAACAGAGAAGATTACATTCACTAACTGGAATCGGAGTAGCAAATACAATCTTTACGAACAGACGTAGGATATGAGATGTAGATATTTCGCAAAAGGATCACCTTTCTTTTTAGTATAAGATGAAGAGAATTTAATCACATTTAATCACAACCCAAGGCCTGATTGTCCTTTTAATGGAGCCAGAATAGCCTGGACGTAAAATCGGGCGTGAGAATATTTTAGGAGACAGCGCCCGAATAAATTTTGCGCAATTCAGAATGAGAGTGTTAAACGACAAAAGCGTCCGCCCCAAATCCATATAAAACTGTGGCATTTTCTGTATGTCTGTGATTTTATCTGTTTTTAATGGTTTTAGAAGCTTCGGAATGCCAATACATTGCTTTAAATATCTGGTTTGAGGACGATTTGATTACAAAGATGATTACATAAAGAAGAAGCCAACGAGACCCGAGAAAAATCTTTTCTTTGTCAACCTGACAACCATACACAGCTCACCTCCAATAATTGTTAGTCTATCGCAACAATTACTTGAAGAGCACATTTATCAACAAGCTTAACTTTACCTTTGTGTGTTCTCTTTCATGATATAGAAAAACTTTTATATCGTGGACACCCTTTATGGGAGGTATCTCGCTATAATAGACAGTTTATTAAGAACGGATTGAACCATGGCCAAGAGCTTCAAGGCGGACACTGATTAAGGTCCCAACGAAACTGTTCTTATAGATAGTTCCTTTGAATAACCACACTCGATGGAAAAAGATATCTTCTTTCATGCTTCTGTATTACAAATTGACACGAAATCTATTTCAAATATTATTTAACAGCTTCTAAATCTTTTTGTGCATCATCCTAATGTGCTTCTGCAATTACGTGACCACTCTCTGCTGTCCCTTGAACGACCATGTAAGGTGCTCTTGATTTAAACTGTAATGTCGAAGACAGCGAAAGTGTGTGCAAGAAAATAATGACGACGTCTCAAGCTCCCAAGGGTCTGGACCAATTGCTGCGGTTCTCTCACAACAGTAACAACGAGGAGTTAACACGGTTAGTGAGTAGTGAAAAAGTTAAGGTTAATAACTTAGCGTAAAAGACTTCAACTCTTATCAATAGCAATGTTTAAAAAAGATATGCCTCTGTATGATGTCTCGTCTTGAAAGAATAATGATTTCAGATGGCGTTTGCTACAAGATACTACCTGCCTATAACTTTGATTTGTTTTTTTAGATTATAAAACCAATTTATATTTTTAGTTGTAACAGCAAAGTTTTAAAATGAAAGTGAAAAGTAGCAAAGAAAGGAAACTGTCGCTTCACAGGTTTTAAAAATGCAAATGCATGTCATTTGTTCCAGCAAGATCATTTTACAATTCTAATCATACTTGATTAGGCCAAATCATCTTAGATCATATTAAATAAAAATGACCATAATTCAAAAGCAAGTAACTTACTGGTCGAACAGTTTCGGCCTTATCTCAAGGCCTATCATTTTTTATTTAAAGTTCTTTAATTGACTTCAACGTAGCAGAACCCATTATGTCGTTCTTCACAAACATCTTAAATCATCTTTTTAATCAGGTTTTGGTACTAATAAAAAAAACAGCTTTTATATTATTGTCATCCATGTGCTGTTGGTAAATTTTCCCAAGCATCAGGATTGGAAGATCTGAGCCAGGAAGTCCAATTTCGTTCTTAATTATGGCTCGTAGTATTTGACTCCGATGGTCAGAATAACTTTGTGTACACTGTTTCCTATGCTAAATATTTTCTTTTTGCCATGTTTTCTCCGTTATTTTAAACAAACCATCATTTTCTCCTCCGGCATTCTTCTAAAGTCTAATTCTTTCTCGTGTTAAACAACTGGGAAATTTGATGGCAGAGCATTTGAAAGGGAAATTGTTAATACTTTTTAGCCATGCATGTATTATTTTACAATAAGATGCACAACAGTGATTTAAATGCTGTTTCTTTAATACGTACTTTCGTTTCCAGGAATTACCTTGGCTAAGCTGGTAACTCAATATAAGAGCTTTGATCCTACCTGCCCTACAGGGTGGTCCTGGGTTGATATCCGGAAGTGTTTCATTAATTCCTGAAATAAGTAATGAAACGAGGTTTAATCCAGTCTCTTTTATTTTGTTTGTCCGTAGGAAAGATCAAACCGCAGGGCAAAATCATGGCTTACCAATAAATATTGCTTTGATTGCACACCTATTTTCGTGATCTTTCCGTGGCAGGAGTAAAATACTCCATAATGCTGCTACATTTTAAGTGGTATTCGCAGTTAAGACAATGCCTCTTTTTACATCTATAAGTCGTTTTGTTAAGGGTGAATTTTTATGACATTAAAAGTTTGGTCTAGAAACTATACAATTTAATCACTGCAAATAAACTATGAGCAATTATGAGCAATTATAAAATAAACCTTATAGCTGCGGCGAGGTGGTGGAAGTAGGTAGTTATGTGGCACTTGGAAGGAGCTCTGCTGATCCGATTTCATGGATCTTTTACTCTCCATGTTTCTCCTGTCTCTTAAAGACAACAGAACCATAAGAGAATGGTACGAATACATATGATATGGAACAAAGGTGAATGTAATGAAAAAGATTTAAAAGCAAGGTATAAGTTTAAGCTGCACTGCATCTACGAAAATTAGTGAACAGTGAGGGAAAAAGTCAAGGAGGTCAGATTATGAAATTGAAGTCTTCTACGCCCGGCATGTGCTTTCAGGAAACCAAATCGGATTTGCCTCCTTTAAACATAAAGAAAAAAAGGCATCAAGGGTGTATGTTGAGCATTATCTAGACCTGTAAGCAAGCGTTCTAATCACTACGGCATGCAATGCAGTAAATGGTAATGGAAATACCAAACATTAACAACAAGTCAAGGTATCAGTGCAAGACGGAGAGAAGGACATAAATATGTGGACTCTAGAAATAACGTAAGTAATGAAGATGAGGCATAAAATTTACTTGTCAATCAAGGAGGAACCAGAAATCCTCGCGGAAAAGCGAGATCGTAGAGAAATTAAAATTGTTACTACGGAAACACGAAAGCATTTAAGCCTTCACGTTTCTGAAACTTCGGGCCTTGAATTGCACAAAAATAAATAACTGACAAGAACGGTCTGTCCCAAGCTAAAAAAGGGGACGCCTTCTCAAAGCATCACAAATCGAAACATAGTTCTTCTTCTTCTACTATATTCTCACGGTGATGAGTGAACCCAAAATATGCTACAAAAATATTTTAAGATTAAAATTTTGACAATAGGATGATGACAAAATGACACAAATTAGTTAACGCATCCTTTGTCTGCTGATATTCAGTACTGACTACACGGAAATATCTAACACTAATGCAGGCAAGAAGCCAAAATAGAACTTAAAATTGAATGATTGAAGTTACACCTTAATGTGCATATATATATGTTTATTGAATGAATATATCAAGGACAACGATTGTTCGATTGAATATCTTCAATAATATAAAGAGTTTTTACATCCTCTTAATTTCCGTCACAGATAGGCACTAAATCTAGACCCAGTATACCTCTGTCTACGTTTTATGCTAATTCTGTTACCTATATATAGTCGGTGTACATACGTTAGTAAAAGGCAGAGTATTAGAGGGGTATTGCATAAGAAAGGCGACAAGAGAGAATACTTTAAACTAATGTTTCCCATTAATTATTCTTTCAACGCAAATACACCTACGATCATGTTTTTCTTACAAGAATAAGCACTGTTCTAACTGAAATTTGGGATCGAGCGAATGATCTTGATTGAGTTTGCAGAGATCAAGAGCTCAATCGTTTTGGTACAGATGTTTAATTGTACTTATTACGTGCTGTAGGCCAAACAGGGAATACATTTCATCACGCTATTCTAAGATAAAGCCTTTTATATCAATCGATTGCTTTTAAGACGCCCTTTTGAA
Organism: Chironex yamaguchii; assembly: GCA_024741275.1. Lineage (NCBI taxonomy): Eukaryota > Metazoa > Cnidaria > Cubozoa > Chirodropida > Chirodropidae > Chironex > Chironex yamaguchii. Next base: position 31,564 of record JANTCA010001384.1, read on the forward strand.
TTCTTGTTGAGTACTCAAGGTTTAACGCGGATATGTAGAATTGTCAATAAAGACTAACTTTAAGACTAATTTTTTTGCTACGCTGAGGGTATACTATTATTCTTGTTACTTTCTATGTTTGATAAAAAGGCACTTATCAAGTTTTACAATTACTAGAAACCAGTTCACAGACACACTCTTAATAGCGATTAGACCAATTTGGTTGCTTGTCTGGAATTGTTATTAGGATTTAAATGCTTGCAATGATAAAATCTTCAAGACCAATTTGAGAAAGACGAATGCATTGAAAAGTCACAAAAGCGAATGAGGAGACCAAATAGCTCATTCTGTGTTTTTTTTCCAAATGCTTTCATGTAAAGAAAAAGATAAAAATGAATACAGTTGAACTAGAAAAGATAAAGTGTATCAAAACTTTCTTGTTCAGTCTCATATCTGTAGCAACCTAATGAACGGATCAAGTTAAAAGAAAAAGTGTCTTACATTTCAAGTAGATCAAAGTTTCCGACAATGACCATAAAACAAGCCGAACCGAAATATAGAGTCTTTTTATCAAGAAAGCAACAATTTCTGCAAATCTATACCATTCCACCACACGACTGTTAGCTTAGGGATGTAAATGTACTGTAGTGTTTCATGACACAGGATATTTGTTCCTGACAGGATAAGAAATGCTTAAATGATGATTTAATTATTTCCTAAATAACAATCAATCAGAAAACACACCCTAATAAGTCTTTCTTGATACTAAATCCTGCAGAAAAAGAAGCGTTTTATGTCAAAGTATCTCATTATACACTTAACATGTCCGCGCAGCTAAATAGGAACTGGAGAATTCGGCCACTTACAGACATAGCTAAACTAGAACAGTTACATAACAATTATGCACAACTGTTCTGCTTCAAAGCATTCCAACAATTCCTCTCCATATTTACCACAGCTATATGTCATAAGCATGTTCAAGGATTTTAAATACAATAACATCAGCACATATAGTTATAATATCCCGAAAGTAATAAACATTACCTTCAGACCTACATACTTTTAAATTGTCTAACAAAGAATAATTCCACGTGGAAAAGTCCTAATCTTATGAAACTTTAATCGGAGTCTTGTATTCTTGCATGTTTCGAGGTGGAACACTATCTTGTTTAAGACTAAAGTACTTCTACTACTACTACTACTACTACTACTACTACTACTACTACTACTACTACTACTACTACTACTACTACTACTA
>JANTCA010001385.1:0-12040 GCA_024741275.1 Chironex yamaguchii
TTAAATATATATAAATTACAAGAAATAAACACTTTTTAACGTTTCGAATAATTCTTCTTCAGAAAACATATATATATTCTTCTTCAGAAAATATATATATATATATATATATATATCAGCTAAAAAGGTTTGTAAGATGTGATTTTACTGGTCCTCCGGCGGTTGATGAGACCCTAAATCGTGTTGTAGCGACCAAGGTGCTAAGTATTGGCTCGAACTCTGTCGTCTCCTGTCAGCCATTGCTGTGACAACGCCTTCTTTTGTTTTAATATACTTTATAATTGAACCCCAAACAAAATGCGAGAGAGATATATCGCTGTCCGTCGAGCTTTAGTCACTTCGTTTACAAGCTTCGTATGTCCTTATAAAATTTGAAAAAGGTCATGAAGCTTGATGTCTGAATTCTTACCTCGACAACAAATGGAGCAGTATCTGTTACTTGCGTTTGATGGGCAAGCTGTACTCGGAATGACGTGCGATCGCACGCGCACACATTGGCACACGCCTGCTTTCGTCAAGGAGTACTGTTAAGCGCACACCTTCGTAATTCTGTCGGTTATTGTATAACACAGCCATAAAATCATCCTTGATATATATTTGACATCATACTTTTCCATATTGACATCAACGTCAAAAAATCTCGGATAATCACAATGACAAACAGACCTGAAGGGTAAACACCTAAGGGAAACATTAGGAAACATTACCTGAAAATGAATGATTGACAGGTCAAAGATTGCTCACAGAAGAGTTAATGGCATTAGTAATAGGGCCGTAAACCGTGATTTCAATATGTACATGGAAAAAAGGAGAACAGCAGTATTTGCAAGCAAAGATACAACTGTTCTAGGTTTAGAGGCTGCTAATTCACAGCCTGTACAACCAGAAAAGCCATCTCAATATTCACTGGGAGAAAGTTCAGAGAGTGACGACAGCCATTCTGATTCAGTTTTAGATTCAGATTCTTAGTCTTCGATGTGACTGAAGTTAACTAAATATTTTTTCTAAAATTGTGGACATCTTCACAAATAAACAGGTTTTATAAGGTTCAATTTATTCTTGTTTAATAAAAAAGAGATAATTGCACCTTGTCCTCTCCTAAAAAAATTAGTTGGTTCTGTTTAGACTGCCACGTGAAGTGGAAACATTCCTGAAGTAGCTTGTGAAACTATTTCATACTGGATAACAAATAGCACCCCATTGTACGCCTGGATATGTCAAGGAGTGTGATTCATTACACTTTTGCCAATTTAATCCTGGTAAGGCCTGAATGAGAATGAACCGGCATTTGAGTTATATAAACCAACTGATACTAAAAAAATACACGTTTGAAGTATTCGGCAGTAAACCAAATATGGATAGGATTTATGGATAATCGTTGTTTGGAGAAAAAAAATTCCTTTATGATACACGTTGTGTTATAAATATTCAAGATTAATCTATATGCATTTACTAAAGACGTTACATAGAATTTAGGCAGTCTACTTTTGTCTAACGCATTCTATATTTTTCTGTCGTTTAGTATGTTTGAAGATGAGGTGCAGTCCTTTGTATCACTGGCAAGTGATGATGAGTCCGATGAAGAAGAGCAAGTTACTCAAGACACAAGCAAAGGTAATTTCACTCTCTCATATTCACATGCTGGCGTTATGTTGCACACCTCAAAGAAAGTGTTCTCTTTACAATCTTGGTGCTTGCGAGAGGTAGGGAAAATTGGTTGACAATATACAGTATCATGCCGCTTGTAAACGTCAACGCCTAAAAGAGAGACGCCCAATTGAATGAATGGGCGATCGGGGTTAACTGACCAATAGTCTTTCGACTGTTACTATTTAGCTGCATAGCCCATTAGGAAAGGCGTCACATTTCCAGTCGTGAGACCTGGGTTCGACGCCGCCGGTGGTTACAGTTATCACTTTACTCCTGTTTCTACCCTGAGTCTTGATTTTACTTTGCCCATGCATATGTTGGTACTATACAATCTATCTTAGTGGTCACCCGTATGCAGTGGCCTCTTGTCTATAGGCAATCATCAGACAAACCCTTCCAACCAACAGATTGATATACTTTCACAAAGTGTTTATCTGAGTTACGTACTACTTTCGTGTGGACCACTGCTCTTTTGCACGTAACTTTTCCAGCTTTTCTTGTTGCATGAAATGAATGCAAAAATTTGAACATTTTTCCGATCAGTCATATCTGTAGGAGAAGACCGTGGTTATGTTCGAACCAGCACCAAGTCTCCCATAGAGAGAGGCACTGAGCACTGTTAACGCTGAAAGACTCTAATTTAAAAACACACGAACATAGAAGCTGACTGCAGAATAGCGAAAATTATTGTCAGGGTTGCAAGAGTAGTCAAGCGAAGAGGTACCTCCGTAACTAAGCGAAGTGTAGCGCGGCGTAGTACTTCCTTTCGTAATCCTGTGAATTTTTGGTCACTTACAGTAGACACTCGCGCCAATTGAAACATTTATCTCGCTTGCTTTATTGTTTGGAAACAAGTGGCAATATAATACTAGAAGCGGAATTTCTGGCAAGAGCAAATATGATCTCCAGACACAGCTCAATGTCAAATGGGCGAACGCCTGGTACACGTGCCGAAGGGAGCCGTATTAGAAAGCAGCTCCTCTTTGGTAAATTGACAATAGCAAACCATTTTCGAGGTGATCAACCCAAGTGGGTGAAAGACACAATCATTCAGTGACTTGAACATTGTCGCTGAAAGCTGGGAAGTCCTCAAAATTACATACAGAGTCACAGATGAAGAAGTACTAACGTGAATAACTAGGCAACTTTTATCTTAAACTTTAAAAGAAAGGCACTTCAAACTAGCAGATACGCTGTGAGAACGAGTAAAAGTAGCCATCGAAAGACAGCCTTTGAATGGGCCCCTTAGAAAGGAAAGCGGAAGAATGCTCTATCAAAAGACCTGGTGTTCAACGTTTATAGATGACCTTTGTGAAATGAGAATACGATGAGCAGACATGCAAAAAGTTGCACTCGATTGAGTTGGATAGAGGAAACTGGTCGCCTTTTCTGATAATAAACTCAAGAAACAGCAGTTGATAAAAAGATATCCATATTTGCTTCTCCTGACGCAGTTGTTTGTAATTAACATCGTTATTGGTGGTCAGCTTAGAGGATCGAACTAGCTAGCCAGTCTTTGATGGTGAGTCGTGCATAGTCTTGTGTTATTGGTTAGACTTTTGTCTTCTAGGGCAAGTTCAAGGGCGTATACCGGCTCCGTATAGAAGGGACTTTGAAGCCAAGTTGAGAACTTTTCATCGCCAAATGGTACAAGCAGGATACGGGCAGGGTCCAGGCAAAATAAGGCAAGTCAAAATGTGCAACATTTGAGTAAGATCTTTCAACCAGTGTTCATGCATCTGAGAATACTGCACATATAAAAAGTATCTGCTCTTTCTTTGTATAGTAGACTTGATATTATCTATTTTGTTAAGACACTTTGTATGATTCCTCAAACCTTGTTATTGTGCATCAAGCTTAAAAACGTAACGCTATTTTATTGCTCTTAGCTAGTTGTGTGTTCAGTCGCACAGTTTCTCATTTTGTCGCATGAGTAAAGCCTTAGAGGTCGAAAATTCACGGGTGCATCGTTTGTGTCTTTAAAAGGGCAGTAAAGGTACAATTTTTGTATTTTACTGGTTATATACTGGGGCCACGATACTACATTTTTGTACTAATCAGTCGCACAGTAACAAACTTGACTTAAAAGTATTGGCAGAGCAACTTCAGCGATGGACTTTTTTCGTTCTTATCTTGTTTTATTGCAAAGATTCAGTGAATGGCAAGCACACACAGATGTTTTCCTAGGAAGTTGATAACCAAGAGAACGGTGACCCTTCAGCCACTTTCAAGATTTTTGCCAGCCAGTTTGATTGGTCTGTGCTGTGTATCCCATAACGAGGCTAGGTTTCATCATAGTTTGAGAAACCGCGTCATTTTCGACTGAGCATGTCTGTAACTTAAGCATTATGTCTTGTTTATGACAACACTTTCAAGGTCGACATTATATTGCTGATAATAGGTATGTGAGTTCGTATGCCAGGTGCTGAGTAAAGTATCGACATGATAAACGAAGGAGTATTTTGTTGTGTTGTTAGAGCAATAATGCAGTGGTGCAGGGATGGTGTATAACTTAGGAGATAAATATAGTAATTGATAACTTGACTACGTTTTGGAGAAAAAATTCTGTGAATCCTCGAACTACATGGCGTTAGCCACGCCAAGGAAGTTAGTAGTCGGCACTAGGAGTCTAGGGAGAAAAACTCAAATAAAGGTGAACAATAATGTCGTTGTATTTCATGGGGAAAAAATGGAAACCATGGTATTGATACTCGCAAGAAAAGTGTCACTCTAAAGAACGAAATCGTTCACTAGGGCAAGCCATTTTCATCGCTGGATTTTTGAATGTCAAAACCTCACTAAAAAGGAGGTGTGGAAGTGATCATCTGCGTTGACCAGTGAGGGGTTCGATGCCTTATGGCTGAACAGTGTTTGGTTAAGACCAATTTTCGATATCCTGTGCATTTGTCGTTTAGTGCCCAGGCTCTTATTTTTTGCATATGTCTCTGTGTTCTTATTATCTTTAGAATGAAAATTCGCCGTAAACATGTCATTGAGGATGCTTACGAGCAGATAATACGGCAGTCGCCAAGAGCCCTGCAAAAGGACAAGTTGTACATTAAATTTACAGGAGAGGAGGGACTCGACTATGGTGGTCCAGCCAGAGAATTCTTTTTCTTGTTATCACGGCAATTATTTAATCCTTATTATGGCCTTTTTGAATATTCAGCGAGTGACACATACACGTTGCAAGTCAGTCCTGTCTCTATATACGTTGACAATGCGCACAATTGGTAAGATTATAGAATTTTTATTGTTGTTGTGTTGTTTGGGTGTACAAAATGTGAAGGTGGGTTTGCCGGCGTTAATAAGCTGTCCCTCATCTGTAAAAGGAACTCACCTCATTCTATTGGTTTAACTAACAAATGCTGAAATTCTGAGTTGAAAATTTTGACGACAAAAATATGAAAACCAATAATCGGTTTAAAAAGTTTAGAATTGTCTTTGATAATTTCTTTGGCTAATGAATCCCCAAACAGCAATGGAAATTCATATTTTCATAATTTTAAATTGAAGGGGGTATAGTTAATTATTAATGTTACACCTATTAATGTTTTTATCGTATGTCTCAGATTTGTATGAAATTTGGCACTAAGCTGTTCAACTTGTTCCTGGCTTCTGACCTGTTAAAATATAGACAAGTTTCCCTAAATTTTAGCTACAAAAAATTCATCGCATTTTCGCAGACTTCGATTTCATACTGAAATGCATTGAAGAAACGATTCAGTATTAAAAATAGCACACAGGTTTTCTTATATGGCGAGTTCAAACATTCCATCAAACAGAACCCCAATAACATGGCACATGGACTTGATTCCACCATAGATTCATGAAAAAAATCTGAGATAGTAATAAATCACGTACACTTTATAAGTCGTTATGCAATTTGCATCGTCACTACTTAATAGCCACAGTGCAATCGCTTGTTGGTACCACCATAGCTGTTTACCATGGCTTGTGCCATTAGCCTAATTTTAAAATCATCCTGATGCTTGCAGAGATAAAAACATTTGAAATATTTGGCTTGTACTTTTTGAGTGGGATGTTTATTCTGCAGTGGTAATACACTTACTTTGGACGAAGTAATCTTTGTGCTCAATTTCATGCAAATCTCAGACAAAGTGTTTATTTTGACCCAATGATTTCGTGTAGAATGAACCATTTGGAATTTTATCGGTTTGTGGCTTAACTGACTGCAAGGTTATTATTATACGTAAAGTTTGATCGAAGGTCTAATTTAACGGACATCTTCGATTATATACCGGACACTTGCGTCTAATCAAGCAGCGAGGCTATGTTGTGCTTTGCTTTCGCGTTTTTATGACACCTGGAGCCTAATTCTCTCTGTAAATGTTCGAAAATCAACTCCGGTGTGACCTGAAATGCCGTCCGACAAACAAATTCACCACGGAGAAATCAAAGAGTAGGACTTCCTCTGACTTTAAGAGTTTCTTCCGCTTGCCGCTATTCATAAGATTTTGTCCCTGATCTTTCGTAATGACAGCAATCACCTTCGTAGATCCGTCGTTTGCTGTTTGGTATTATTACTCTTCTGTGTGTCAGTAGGCTGCACTGTCTTGATTATGTCTTGATTTCTTACCCAGTCGGCTTTAGGCAGTGTTTTGAACTCCCTATTTAGATGAAAATAATCTCTCGTCCTTTACGTCGCTCTCAATAAGGTGACAGGGACTAGATGTGACTGAACGTAGGTCAATGACAATCGTTCGTCGTGTTTGTAGGTTGATGTCATATTTACCCAGTAACTTTGTCTTTTTATTTGTTTGATTAGGTTTCGCTTTTGTGGTCGTGTGGTAGCTTTGGCTCTGATTCATCAACATCTGCTTGATGTCTTTTTCACGAGAACGATTTATAAGGCCTTGCTTGGACAGTAAGTATTCATTACTGATAAACTAGTTATAGTTAAGACTAATTGCCCCTCACTGTATTAAGTGCCATTATAAGTTTAAACTAAAATTCATTGATGTAGGGAAGGTTCTGAAACCAGTTGTCAAGGACGGTATACCTAGTTTAATTCTTGAGAAATGCAGGGCCCAAATCCACATTCTTCTGTGATTTATTTTTTATTGTGTTTGCATTTATAATTTTCAGTCCAAAAAAATCTATAACAAGTTCTACTGTGCACATTCAATTTGTGACTCAAAATTCAAACAATGGAATGGTCATCAAATGTTTAATAACAGTTCCTTGGAGCAAAGTGACAGCTACCCATTCTCAAACAGGCTTGCAAATGACCCGTCCAACCTATATTGGTTTTGAGATTTGAATCCCCGGCCTCAGATTTGCGCGGTCGGCTGTATAGACCCAATTCAGTGGCACGCAAATATCATTTTATATCGAGAATGTCCTTATCGGTTTAGACTTGTAAGTAGGAGTGAAGAGTATCAAAAATAGATCAGTGTCCCGTTTTACTTTTAAAATTCCCTTTGTGTGTTTGTTATTTGGTTGGAATCACATTTCATAAGATTACACTGTCGCTTTTAAGCAGATGCGCTAATAGACAGACACCTAATGACGTGGTGAACGAACGATTAATGTTGAGTGAGTAACAGCCTTTCGACCTTTACTATTCAACTGTTTAGCTTGGTTGAAAAAGAGTCACGTTCGCAGTCAGAAGACCCTATTTTGCCACTCCGGTGGTTTCAATCATAAATTTACTTCCGTTGATCTCACAAGGTCGCAATGTCAATTTCCATGCACTGGATACACCATCTCAACAAGTTTCGAACCCTATTTTTTCTTTAGCAGATGCATCACTCCTTTGAACTGTGAACGATGGGCATGACTGGTGGAAATTTTTTACTTCAATATCCACTTAACAGTTTCCACCATTCAGAAACCTTGCATGTACATTTTGGAATCAAGCCTTTAAATCCTTTGCGCTAGATGGGTATTTGTTCAACTACTACACCCTGTCGGAAATCTGTAGGGTAATAGTTAGGGAAGGAGCCATTAAAAAGAATTTACATTTAAAACTAGACGTTACTCAGAGAGCTCAAGCGGACGGACGAACGAACGAACGAGCAAGTGTTCGAACGAAAGAACAAACGAATGCATGAACATAACCTCCTTAGTGCAGGTGATGGTAATAGAAGTTTTTGTCATGTTTTTTCTATCTTTAATGTTTAGCTATTTTTCCAAATGACCGATCATTGTTTGTTTGTCTATTTTAGACCATATGATCTGAGTGATTTGGAATCGTTTGATGCCGAATACCATCAAAGTTTGACGTGGATGCTGGAAAATGACATCACCGATGTCTTAGATCTTTATTTTACAGTTAGTGAAGATGTTTTTGGGCAGGTGAGTACGGTAACGTCCCCGTGTTTACAATGCGTAGAGGCTTGAACATGATATGTTGGTGCTATATAGTATTTCTTGCCACCTGTTGGCTGATTTAGTATGAAGTTGATAGGCTCTTCAGGAGTTGAATGTACATACGTGATTGCTGACTGGTACTACATGTATGTATTTTAAAGTGTTTCCAAGGCTAACACATTGATCTTTAGGGGTATTGCGGTAGCATTTCTATAAACTGTAATACCATAGAGCAGACATTAAAAGATACAGAATAGTTTTGTGCACGAAGTTATTTAAATTTCAAAGTCCTAATGCAGTCCCTACAAAGTGGCCAATTTTCCCTTGTACTAATGAAGTTTCACCATCAGCATTACTGATATAATATAATATCTGTCATTGACGAAGGCAGTAGTCGGAACACACTTAGAATCGAAGAAATGAATTTTCTCCTTACCAACCGCTTGGTTTTCAACTTGTGGTATCAAGGACGTAAAATATGCTTCATCAAGCCTTTGTCGGGATGATACATCGTTCGGGGTGTTGGTTTAGAGTCTCAGGGTTGCTAGCTCGAATCACCTCTGCTCCCTCTCCATGCAGCAGTAGTAATGCTCCACTTATAGGTAGTTGAGTTATATGTATTTATATCATTTACTTCTTGAAAATCTGAAACAGACTCTGAAAATATACGTAAAATAAATTTATAGCGTTCTTCTGACACTGCTCATACTACGGCAATGGCAAAATTCAAATTCGGACTGCGAGTGAAACTAAGTCAATCAATAACGCTGCAAAATAATAACTGTTATTTTGGAAGTGTGAGTGAAAAGACAGGTTCTTTCTCTATACAAAGCGCCTATTTTGTCTATCTCTCAGAACTGACGGAAGTAGGTGCAATGTTAGAAAGTGGAGAGTGCAGTTTTTCAAGGTTTGGAGACTTGGTTTTTGTTCCTTCGAACCGTGACATTCCAGCTGAAAGTCCTCTCAAAACGTCTTCTTTGGCTTTTCGATGGGTTGCAGTGTTGCTCAGTGTCATCTTGTCCAATCCAGCATCGAAATTATTGGCCTCCGTTGGGTCTCGCTCAGTTTCGGTTTCAGACTCCAAATCCAGGAGAAACACCGTGAAAAGCAACTCTCTTGCTTTGAAAAGCCGAACAATTTTTGCTGGCAACTTGAAAAAACGACGGAACAATTGACCCAAAAGAGCGCTTCATGGAACCTTCGGGCATTTCGTCATTTCGTCGTTCATATTTCGGCAAAATACGAACCCAGGCCTTGTGTTGGTTTCGCGAAATATTTGGTTTCTTTTACACATCTAACAGAGATGCTGAAGGCAGTATGCGTAAGAGTCGGCTTAAAACTGTGTTAGTTTGTTGGTTTACCGATTGGGTTTAACTCCCTGGGGTAACACAACCAGACACAAAAAAGGCAGGACAAAATCAAAGAATTGTTTATGTAATCCACAATTAATTAAGTCTCTTGATGGACAGTAATCTTTAATCACTCTATTATACTGTTTATCTAAAATATTCGTAAAAGCATATACTTAACTTGCCCTTCCTTGTTTAATTAAAAGTGCCTCACTACTTCTGGTTCAGATTCTTTTAATCGACAACGAACGGTAGGCCACTCCCAAAACGTAAGTCATAATTTCAAGTAAGCTCTAACTTCTGTACTTCTGTCCATCAGAGGTCGACTCTGTCTTGGTGATTAATAGATGCCCGTAAGGAAAATTCCCTATAATTTATATCTATTTGAAGGCTGAAGCGTTGTCAGCTGTAGGACAATGTCTTTAGCCCTTTTTTATTTTTATCGTATCGTGTGGTATAATGCTACTATTACTCAAGAGGTCAGGTCGTATCGTGTGACCTGTCAAAAGTCAATTTCCGTGTAATCTCCTTTTGTGGGGAAGTTCCGGGGAAGCACTCGTGGTTGCTACCAATTCACGATTTAAAAAGCTAACTTATAACGTTATGATTATGATTGGGCCTGTACATAGTATCGAAATTTTTTCCATTCGATCCGCATAGTAAATGGTGTATTCATATTCGGCGGAATAGTAAGCCAAATGGTGTATTCATATTCGGCGGAATAGTAAGACAAAGGGGTCCGAATAACATCATTGTTTGACATACGTTGCACTTGTTTATACATTTTGTATGAAATGACTTTTCTATTTATGTGTTCATTGACACTAAACTTGACAGGACAGTCCTGCATTCTGAAGTGAAAGATTTATTATCTCTTTTTTGCTTGTAACGTACGTTATTGTACGGGAGACAAACATTCGTCTTTGGCCGGATACTATCTCCAATCATTCGACTGATCAGTTGAAGACAACTATTCGGTACAGTCCTATTTTTATGTGTATTGGTTTTACCTCGAGCTGTAAGTCACTCTCTGAATACCCAAGTGAGATTATCGTTCTCTTCTCGTTGCAGGTAACTGAAAGAGAATTAAAACCAGGCGGAAAATCCATTGCAGTCACTGAAAGTAACAAATTAGAATATGTTGATCTGATGGTGCGGTGGCGAGTTGAACGTGGAGTTGGAGAACAAATGGATCAGTTAGTACAAGGATTTAACGAGGTACATTTTTTGCTGAGAACCCCCTGTGATCTTTACCACCTTGATGGGCTAGGATTTTACTTGGATTGTAAGAGTTGCGTCTTCGTACACTAATTTGTTGCTATACTTTAGACTCAAACACAAACCATTTATACCTTACAAGGAATGTCCATAAAATGTCAAGATTCAGGAAATTATAGACAACCTTAAGCTGTGTCCAGGAGCAAGGCCAGCCATCACAAACCTGGATGGACACGGGGAAGGAGCAGAGCAAAACGGGGTACTTTTTAAAAGCAACGCTCTATCCATGCTCGGAAACGCCCCTTTGCCCAATAGAATGTACGTCCGTGAAAAGAATACCGCGTTGTCAAGACATCCGCACAGTATTACATGCTTCGAGAAAGAGACTTCCGGCCAGCTTTCGAGCCTTTCCTTGGGATTTAGATGAACTGGTAAAACGCCCCTCAAGTGAGATGGACATATCCACGCTTATGGGAATTCGTATCCCCCTTTCGGTTGATTCGTTTGATTTTCAATTATTTCGTCGTTTTTCGCTCGCTAAGTTTTTTAGTCTGCGCTATTTTGTCATACACTGTTTACTCGACTTTTCTCGTATTTTTCAAAGTGTAATATAGTTTAGTTTAATTTATAATCCGTTGTGAATAGGATATTTTATCTGTTAGAAAGACAAGGAATGGAACATAATTATTCAGTATAACTATATTTATTGCCAAAAAGGGGAGGTAGTGTAACTGAAATGTTTGAAGCAGTGGCAGAGTTTTTGCCAAGATGCAAATGCAAGCTTTGTGTTGGTGCTTGTAAAGTTCTCATTATTATAAGTAAAACGACTTCCATCCTACCACGTGCTTTTGAATATCCTACAGTGGATGACATCTTACCTCTTTGCATAATGTGGCGACCATCTCCGTGACAGACCTTTCACGTAAGGGAAGAAAAGTCACGTTTCCATTGTCACAAAAAAAGAAAAGTCTCTAAAATTATCGGATTTTTGCCACTTTCATTTTCCTTGGAGGCTATCTGATATTTCTGCATTCAGTGCTTCTGAAGATATTTATTTCTTGCAAGCGAAATAGTTTAACGGTAGTATATAGAGGCTTGCATTAAATGCTTTGACTTTGAAAGATTTTATAATTTAAACACAAAGTCATTGGATTCCCCATTACCCTACGCAGTTTTGAAAGACTTATAGCATCCCCCAATATTCTTTTTCGCTAGACTAGCACCCAGGTTTGAATGTTCCTTTTGAGCTTAACGGCTCCCAGTGCCGTTTTGTGCACCATATGCAGTGGTGGCTGGTGCTGGGGACACCATGGGCATTGCCCCACCATTCAAAAGCAGAGAAGGTCCTCTTTATCCAATTGTTTTCTGAATTGACAAATTTTATCACTCCTAGTCATATTCAGGAACGAATTTCCGTGATTTCCCATTGTCTTTCTCGACAGTGTCAACTGTCAATGCATGTCCGAAGTTATCTGATGGTTGGCTTG
>JANTCA010001386.1:0-12040 GCA_024741275.1 Chironex yamaguchii
TATAATTAATATAATTTATGATTATAATATTATAGGAAATTAATATGTATTTCTTTGCCCTTCTAGAAGATGAAGAGACTGATTTATCGCAGGAGGAAGGTAGGCTCCTCTACCGAAAGGTTTTATTTCCATATTTCCTTTAAACTTTGAAATTTGTATGGACATACGTTGAGTATTTACAATGGTTTATGGTTTGTGGCTTTACCTTAAAATGATATTTTTGTTCAAAATCACAAGCAAGCTGACTTTATCTATGTGCGTTCGTTCTTTGCATCTATCTTTTCTGTTTTTGTCGTTATTTTGTATTCAGTAGATATCCTTAATCTTTGTAACATTTCTCGATGTTTCTATTTTGCTATGAGTTATAATTTTTCTTCTACTTTCAGAACCCTTTGTGGAGGAACCCGTTAAAAATGTGCCTGAAGATGATGATCTACTTTGAAATTTAAATGTAATGTTTGAATATGGGACCAAGTTTGAACCTGCTCGCAACTGTCGATTCTCTCTGTAAGCAATCGTGCGCTTGTTACTCTGATTTTTGATGAGACGAAATGTTTAGCAGAAAATTGATGTGTTTCTTTTTACTAAACACTGATTATGACACCCCAAGTCTTTAACCTTAAGAAAACTGCTCTGATTCTGTAACTACATTCCTCATTGGTTTAGGCATGGTAGGCAAGGGGAAGCTTTTTATCTGCTGGGAAACAAAAAAAATTGAAGGAGAAAAACATTGAAGCTGAGCCATCAATAATGGTCGTACATTACCAACAGGACTGTTTGTAACGCTGCAAGTTGATCTTATTTGTCGTATAATGTTTGTTATCTTATAAGTGGTTCCACTAGGTATAAATATATTTTCTGGGTGGCTTTTTAATGTTAAAAGTATCTTGGAATATCTCGACTTTCATACCTATGAAATCTTACCAAATGCATCAGTAATTTAACCGAGAATCTATTCATATCCCATTTAAATACTGAATCTTAGTTTCGGGCTATCCTATCCTTATTGACTTGAAAGTCGGAGACATCCTGTATCATCGTTAATTCCAAGTTTCCTCAACCGTTTCTCAGAATCAAGCTTTAGTTTCCGGTGACATTTATGAAAAATGTTTGGTAAAAAAAAGTTCGCCTTTAAACATAAGTCAGCATTGATGACTCTATTCAAATCAGTAAAAGATTGGCAGAGGTACAAAATGAATGTGTCATTCACACATGTAGTGTCCTTTGTTCTGTCCAAGGAAAGATGCAAGTCATAAATATGCATTATAAAGGGCAGTGCACCAAAGCAAGAGTCGTGAAGTACTCCACATTTGATATCTTGCTTTAAGTTTCATTGTAGTAGCTCTGTCTGATGTAGTTCTGATCATCTCGACTGAAAATGGTAGATAGATGTTTATAAAGCAAGAGGATATTTTTCAGAAAGGAACGATCTAATTAGATGTATTTACAGGGTCCCTGAGGAGGTGATGTCATATTTAGTGATTTTAGCAAGTCATGTTGCTGCGGCCTAGTGCAGCCTGACATTCTGATGCTTGATTAATGTTCAACATCCGTCACGTGTACCCCTTTAGTTCATTGTGTACGATGAGTGTCATTATGATATGGCTATGAGGGTGAAGATCGAGCAGCCGTTACGTTCAGTTTGCTGAAGACCGTCACTCCATTACGGTCAGTAATCTGATGACGCATGGTGGGCATCGGTATCAGTTTTCACTTTGACTGTTGCTTCATTAATGTTGACTTAGCACATGAGCAATTTTTTTAGTTTCTTCTGAGCTTCAGACAGTGTAAGTGTAGTCTTATTGCCTTGTGTATTAATTCTATCATCCGTTCTTTGCGTTGGTTTTAATTAGCAAACTTGG
Source organism: Chironex yamaguchii (assembly GCA_024741275.1). Classification (NCBI taxonomy): domain Eukaryota; kingdom Metazoa; phylum Cnidaria; class Cubozoa; order Chirodropida; family Chirodropidae; genus Chironex; species Chironex yamaguchii. The sequence goes on from JANTCA010001386.1 coordinate 1,863, forward strand.
GTAGAGTCACTTAGCTTGCAATCACAGTAAACTCCCAATAACTCTAGCCCCCGATAACTCGAACATTTGCCAAATCAAACGGATTTTGCATTCCCTTTGAATAAATTTACCATAAAGAAATGACCCTGATAATTCAAACATTCGATAACTCGAACCATTTTCATTGGTCCCGTGAAGGTTCGAGTTCTTGAAAGTTTACTGTAGTTACAACCTTTGCCTCTCATTTACAGGGCCGTTCTAGTGAGGACATTCTGCTCCACAAAGTCCACGAATTGAGATAATGCATTTTAAACAAACTGTCTCTTTTTTGCTCTCCGCGGTGTAAAAGGCATTTGTTGTCAATTGGTGCTGCTCTACGTCCTCTGCTTGTTTTTCAGTGATTTGCAACGGCTCTTTCGGCCATTCGAGGCTATGAAAAATCGTGATCTTTGTGAAAAAGATTCGCCCATTTGATGTTTATTTGTTGTTTACAATAGTTCTTTATTTGGTTTCCTTGTCAAGAAACTAACGATGCTTCTATAGCTGTATTAGACGTTTACAGAACTGTCCAGTGTTTTGGCGTTGTTCTGACCGCGTGATATAACACCACAAACAAAGATCATTTTTTTACTATATCTTTTCAACTCAGTAAACCTCTAAAATCCTTACACTCTACTTACAGGTTATACATTTTACGACTACAAACATAATTTTTGCCAAAAGTCGATGGTCATTTTTGATAATGATACAGGATGATCATTGATTGTTATTCATGGTTCGGTGTCTCATACCCATTCAATCCCGGAGCATGCTTTGACAACTTACATTTATAGTACTCTTATGTCAAGGAAACACAGATAAACTAAATTTGTAGCAGTTAAGCTTGCTGATCCAGTCAAATGTATACATCTAGAGCGTTATTAAATAAAAGATTTCTATTAAAAAATTGCATCGAATGGAGCACGCTTTGTGTCCTGTTCTGTTACCCATCTTGTCTGAAGTCTTAACCTACTCTTGAAAAGCGAAAGACGGAAAATTCCAATTTGTTGATCTTCAATTGAAATAGTTCCTAGCTTTTTCCAAAACTCGATGATCAAAGCATTCTGCCAGGAATGAAAAATGTCCAAGGTTTAGTCCCCACCCTATAGGTATGGCTTGTGTCTGAGAGTTTCAATAACTTTACTTGAATACGTGTAAAAATCGCAATTGCCTAATTCTTTGAGGCGTAATACTTGGCAAACTCTTCAATGTTTTCATTGCATTCGTTGAACTATTTTTAGGTCTAAAGTGGTTTGCTTTAAGACATTCTGTCTTCAATATCAATCTTTTTTGTCGTTTTCAAATTCTTGGGTTATAGTGGTATTTCAGTAACGTTGAAGAACTCAGGAATAAATCAATTACCATACCCTAACCCCAATTATGCAGCAAGGTGCTCGTCAGTAGCTGAAACCTTCTTCCAATTAAGAAAAGAAAACACATGTCTTTTCTATCAAAACTGGACAAAAACCGTCAATAAAGAGTATTGTACAGAAATGATTGTGCAGAGAATATTGCTACAAAAAGGTTTGCTACTAATTGTAAAATTCAAGTTTCTTACAGTTAATTAGCTATTAGTTTTCTGCTGCTCAAAAGCTCCACTGCTTGTTTCAATATAGAGATTATTATAAGTGTAATTGTTTTAAATGCTAAGCAAAACAGCACGTTACTGGTGTATGAATAGATTATTGGAAAAACTATTTAAAATGCAGGGTTTTTAACTCACAGTTAATTCCTTGTAAAAGGAATAAAGGGAGTTATCCAAATCGGTTGAGTGTGAACTTGTTAGTGACCCTACAATTGTACCACAATGCTTTTGGTTGAATGGAAATTCGATTGTTTTGCGATTGCAGCCCATCATCCCACGATGAGGAGAACCAGCTGGCATAAATGGAGTGGAGTATGTCATGTCATCATTGGAAGAACCAATCAGGATCAATAGTAGTGGCGGCTGGTGGGGTTTTTCGTGGGGAGGGGAGCAAATTTCAGATGTGGGTGTGACACAATATAGTTACAGAGGCCACTCCCCTGTTTCGTATTAGAGATGTTACATGAGAACAAAAATGTAAATTTTAGGTCTGTGTTGCTCAGGAACATAGGCATTTTAGTAAATCTTTGATAAAAAATGTTTACTTTATAAAAACAGAAGTTACAAAGGCAGGGACACAGCAAATGTCGTATCATAAGAGCAATACTTTACCGTGAGTTCGCCACAAGTGCGCTTTGATTGGTATAGGTATGTCCTGAAAGAAAATATCTAGAGGAATTGTAATCCTGGCACCAATACCGCTAAATGCAGGGTTTGTGGTATAGGTATGTTATGAAAGAAAGTAACAGGAAGAATTGCAAGCCTGGCACCAATACTGCAAAATGCAGGGTTCATGGTATAGGCATGTTATGAAAGAAAGTAAGAGGAAGAATTGCAATCTTGGCGCCAGTTCTGGCGCCACGTGAATAAAGGGAATGAAAACTTAGGACAGCCGTGCATTAAATCATTTTAATTAAACTAAATGATGTTAAGTCAATGTCACTTCTATTATGCGAAAGTAAAGGGGGATTGTTCTGTCTTAAATAACGAAGAAAATATCATATATCTAGACGATCTTAAACCCCTGCAAAATACCCCTGCGTACTTTTTTATAACTCGCATTCAAATCAGCTATTCAAAATGATGGGAAAGTTTACAGAAGGGAAATAGAGTATGACCAAGTTTTGCTAAACTAACATGATCAGGGCATATTGTATGCTTAAAGACAGACTGTCCTGTCTCAAGACTCACTCACGAGTACCTAGCAATATACGTTTCCTTGTCAATCTCCATACTTCACTATGTACATACCCAAAAGAGCACTCACTCTGGTACAGCTCACGAAATAAAGATTGGCCAGAAGAGTCATCTCTGTTAGTTCCTTTGTCGTGTGATGCAATTTCCTATTGTCTTTCTCATAGGTGGGGAGATGGAAATGAGGCTAATGAAAGGACAGTGTATCTAGAGAGTCAAAAGCGTCAGCTTTGACCAGTTGCAGTCACTTTCTTTGCTTGAGATCCAGGCCATGGGCCTTGGAATGTTAACGATAATGTTAAAGTTAGTTTAAGAGGTCCCCGTGATAAAAACAATAAAATAGTGTTACAAATGTGACAGAATGTAAACTCCTTACAAATAATACTAAAGTAAACTATGGCAAGTCAAGCAAGATTTGATTATATGAAGAATTCCTTTGATGTGAATTCACTTCCAACAGTTGCATTTAATAAAAGTTTGATAATATATTTTGTCTTTTTGACTGTTTGTGGCTGCTTACAAAACACTCTCACAAGATGAAGCAAACAATTTTCTGACGCAATTGTGGTAGCATGTTTATTTTAAATCAGAAATTACCCTGCAGCATGTTTATTTTGAATGAGAAATTACCTTGCAGTATTCTTGGATCTAATATTTTTGAATTTATTAACAAAACTGCAACTGACATTTGATAACACAGCAAAGATGCCAACAGGTACCACAGTTTTATGGCAAGGTAGTCCAGTAGTTCATCGTCTAATTAGAAATCTCTTTACAGCTTGAGATATCTCTGAGCTTTTAATCCATCAAAGCGTAATTACATTCATGTTAATCCAAAGTATTAAAATTCCAGGAAAGCAACTGCTTATACAAGTTTGAAAAGTTTGTTTAGAAGCATGTAGAACTTTTCAGAACAATATAGAATGTTACGGAACATTAAAGGACATTCCAGAAGCTTAAAGAAGAAAGTAAAAAGAAATGGAACTTTGTGGATTTTTCATTTCAATATTGCAACAGTACTGTTCCTGCAACACATACAAGGATGCTAGAAGGTTACGGATGTTCATAACGCTTTCTCGAATGCGTTATCGTACATGTATGCCGAATTTCCATTGTTGCACTTGATACGTTTTACATGGGTGTGACGTTACCGCCGTAGCCCAGCCAAGCTTTAGACTAAGGACGTTAATCCTGGTCTACCCTAGGCGTAAATTTACCTTTATGCTAAACCTGAAAACCACCTTAGTTGCAACTCATGCACACAAGATTACTAGCTTATACTAAAGCGTTAGAATTACACAAGGCCCTACACCTTCTTTATGCATATGGCCATAGACGGTTGCAAGGCAGTAGATAGATGGATGACTTCCTTCTGAACCCAAAATCGTGATAAAGTCACCAAGACATTCAGAACTATTTAAACTTTGTTGACTCCTGATGATTAAGATGTAATGTGTCATAGTCTGTCTTCGAATTATGATTTTAGAGATCATTTTTCTGTCATCAGTTAGTTCCTTGTTAAGTCGGTCAATTGCTGTTAAGTACTTCGGTCTTTGTCAAACCATAGGGCATAATAATGCTACTGTTAACTTATTGATAAGGTTACCTCAAAAGTGTAGATATCAATTATAAAAGGTTAAATGTAAACAGACCACCATACAGCACTACGGCATAGGAGATTATTTGATATTATTCTCCACCAACCATCAGCTCCTTGCTCTTACTCCATGAACTAACGATCAATTATTAAAAATGCAATGTAAGGGAAGACTCAATCGATCGGGTACCTACCACACCAAAAACTTTGTTGTATACAAATTTGTGTGCAAATGTGAGTCTCAGCATGTATGTCACACTTCTCAAAGATTTGAAGACACTTAAATAGCATGTTCCAGCCAGCGTCCCCCAAGCAGAAATTTCTGTTGGAGAGGAGCCATTTCTTGCTTGCAAAGCAAAAATGACTACCAAAACATGCGATTCTGCCATAGGCCAACATTTACTAGAAAATTCAGAATGCCCCAAAATTTATGAGAACGAGAATTTTTGGATAATTGGCACAGCTAGATCGTCCTTTTATCTTAGTGTTTTGGAGTCTGTCTACATTAAAACAAGAAAGCCAGTACTCTGTAGGCAGAAAGAGTTCGTTTGTATCACTTGGACTCTTCCAATAATATTTTGTTTCTTCATTTTCTCTTTCTGTGTTTCCTTTCTTGTCTAGGATAAGCTAGTTTTGATACATGTTTCGTATAAATAGGTTGTCATATATATATATACTTTCTTTTCTGACGATTCATACTCTGAAGATTGTCAGACGAAAAAAGCTTTTAAGTATGTTTGTAGCACAAAGTTGCAACTTTTCAAGGCGAGTTTTTTGTAAGGTTATTAAAGTCTGTCTGCATTAACACAAAAAAACTAGAAATCTGTATGCAGAAGAGTCGGACTCTTCCAATAATGCTTTGTGGTTTTTTTTCATTTTCTTTTGGTCTTTTTTCTTTCTTATTTATAATTGACTAGTTTCTATCCATGTTTTTTATAAAAATGTTGCCATTTGCCATTCCTAAACTTTTCTTTCATGACGATTCACACTCCAAAGAGATTCAGACAAAATCAAATTTTGAGTCATATTAACACCTGTAGACTAATAATCCCTGACTTTTCGACCGTGTAGAGAAGGTTTTTATATAAAGGTAATCTTAGTCAACAATTTGGCTTGAAAAAAGTAGTGCGACGAAGGACCACATTCAAATCAGGATAGCTTCCTTTGTCTTTCCTCGGAATATCTTCAAGATTGGAATGGGTTTTCATTTTTGGCTATCTCGTTGTATTCTTGAGTAATGCATTACCACTGGCACCAAGTCTACGACAGGGGCAATGGACTTCGGAATTTCTCTCAATACCTCATCACTGGCAATGAACTTTGCAAATTATGGGAAGATTTTGAAAAAGACATGATGGTGAGCATTTCAAACGTTGACAGTCTTACTAGCAACACGAACATCATCAGAGGCAAATGGTACTTATACAGACGTATAGTTATGGGACATCGATGCCAAACTCTCGCCATACATCAGCAATAAGCTTTCACAGGTCTTGATGTTGTCCTACATTCTTGATCTCTCCACCAGTTAACACGTGGTTAATTATTTAAGAATACTTTCAATATCTATAGTATCACAAGCAACAGACCTAATGATAACTAAAAGACCTGCTGCACTAAGCTCTGTCATATAATATAACCAATGCCAATGAACTTTAATTCAGCGTCTCCATAGTTTTTATTACGTCTTGAAGCATATATTTACGATCCATTCATGTGTTATTCATAAATGCATCAATCACTCGAAAAAATGCAGCACGCTATTGTAATGTTTTCCTGGCATTGGCTGTGTTGAAGACTGTGTTAATTCCTTAAACGTAGTAACCATAAAGAAAAACAGGCTTTAAGCAGATGTAATGACGAAAAAGCCAAATAGTAGCACAAGAATCATCGTAGCAAGTAAAAGTTGACCATAGCAAGGTTAAACTGTACGTAGGTACCGCATTAAGGCGGAGTATTTTTCATGCATGCATATTGCACAAGTACGTTGAAAAGTGGCAGTAAACAGGCATCTCCTTGGGTCTAGGAGATTAAAGAGGTAAATGCTGCAGGTCAAAAGCTTTATCTCTGCTGAGAAGGAAAAGAATGGCGCTCCCTTATGTAATCAATTGTAGCATCATTTGTGTCCTAGTACCATCTACTTTGACCTATATTAAAATTTTGATCGTAAAATATATATTTTACCTTTGCCCATGGTCAAGTGAATAACTATACCCTTAAGCAGTTAAGGCAAATTTGCCTATTAGTCAAAGTTGCAGTTTTTATTAACGTTCTAGGACGAATCAACCTTTTTTGCAAAGTATAACTCGAATCAAATTCAAATAACCTGCCAAATAATTATTATGTTTTTTTATTTTGCTTTTAAGCACATTAAGGACTACAAACATTATGTTTGTGTTTACTGTGTGGCACTATCAGTCAGCAATGTTTAGCAACACGAAAGCAAAACCTTCATCTTTTGTTGTTTTATGATTTGATTTGAAACTGTTACATTTCATCTTAAGTTGAATTGTAGAATCTTGCTGCAAGACTACTGCATTGGAAAACTGTTTGTTGGCCATGGAAATTGCCATTTGATGTCCACCCTATTGCTGATTCATTAATCAGGTACGATTCTGATGTGAAACTAACTTATTATTAATGTTTCATCGACCTTAAGCACACAATCTAGGTTTATTTTCATTGATTTCATCTGACCTTTGATGTTCATTTTTCAATGCCTTCATAGGAAACATGATTAGGGAAATTAGTTACCTGTAATAGAAAAGGTGGGGATTTTAGGTCAGGAGTAGTTCCTGCATTGCAAGAGTGTCAATCAGTGAAGGAAGAGCTCTTTTGCTAATAAAACAATTGGTACTGTTCTAAGGAGTCACTGTGATGGTTGTAAGCATAAGCCTTAGGTTAGGCTCCCCGAAACAATATCTATCTGGTATCACCAATTCCATTAAACTTTGTTGCTGATTGGCATGTGACGGCTTCTGCGTAAAAAGTATCACCAGATCCTTCTTTACCTGTATCTAAACTTGAATCACTGTCATTTGCTGATGTTGCAAATAGTAATGATTCTCATAGTTCTGAGCCATCTCCTATAGCTACTTCTTCCGTTTACCTATTTAAATGACGCTCTTCAACATCACATTTAACTGAGGAGTGTGGACTAATTAAGCAAAATCATAGATACTTATATCCGAATAAATTGGGCTATAAGCACGTTGCTAGTACATACGTACTTCTTGCTTGCTCTTGTTAGTAAATGTCATCTCAAAATTTGATTAAAATTTAATGAAAATAAGTTTGATGGCAATAGCATTAATAAACCAAACTGTCCCGTGGCTGCTGTTATAGTTTGTTGTGTTTGATCATGAACCTTTGTAGAAAAAGTGATTTCTAAACTTAGCATCTAAAAGCATCTCATCCACATCAGGAAAATTTCAATGAAAGTAAATCAGTTAAAACTCTATATTCGGAACAATTTTAGATTCGGTCTTTCGATGGACTATGAAAAAAACCTCATAAAGGTCTAAAATGCCGCAACCATCAGAATATTTAAAAGGGTTTTTAGGACAGAAGTGTACAGCAAACTGCCAAGTGCACCTCTGGTTTGCTAGGTAACATATATCTATATAGCTTGGCATTAAATACTGTTTGAAAAGTATTCTTTTTTTATATTGCTTTTGTCATTTCATGCATTTCTCTATTGTATGCATTATACGTTATTAGCAACTTTTTATCACCACTAACTTTTCTATCACACCACAGGCTATCAAGGGTTGCGGAATTCAATATCTCTAATACTGACAAAAATTAATTCTATGTGATAAACTGTTTTCTCTCGTCCACTTCCTACGTTTACAATACATGCAAAGTCAACGTGGTCTCGCTTTATGTTATCTTTGCTTCTCTATGTCTAACTTGACGTATTTAATAAGCTAACCTCTTAAAAGTGTGACACTTTTCTAAGCAACACCTGTAATGCCTGGTTCTTGCTTTCTGCTATACCTTCACAGCAAATCTGTATATTCTGTAGCTAACATTACTTCTTTTCTTTAATGCTTGGCTACTACAGCGTAATTTCCGTATCGGAATTGAACATGTGACATTAGATCAACAATTAACCCAAATATATCCATAAAAGTAAGAAAGGTCGGTAGCAAAATCTGACCCTAACATGATTTGAAGTTCGTCTTGAATGCTGTTAAAATGTTCATTATTATCTGTGGTGCAGTCCCTGAAAATAGTTGTTTCTTCTGAACTACCAAAGTATGTATATATATGTTTCACACTTGCTTCATTCGTGTATTTACCAACAGCATCTTACGGGAAATTTTTATCCTTTAAAGTCTCAGAGAGCAAACTTTTTGGAGTGACATTGAAAATTGGGTGGTATGCAGACCACGGATCCAGAAAAAAGGTCGTTCGTACAAGTATATTTCAATTTGATATATTCAAAGAGTTGCCGCAGTCATTTTGTAAGGATATTATTTAAGTTATTAAATGCTACTTGTATTTTATATAATTGAATCTATTCGAAAAAACCTCACCTAGTAAAACTATAGATAACAACAAAGCTACCTGACAGACCAAACACAACTAATGCCAGGAGTCAAAATGTAAACATTTGAGATTGTTCGATAAATTCATTGACTGTCAAATAAGCCATTCATTTATTTGTGCACTTCACCGGTCGTGGACACTTTGTTAATTATTCAGAGGCAAACTTCACTCATTATTATGTTTACTTGCAATTCTGTAATAGATTGCCGTCATTTGGTGGGGCAACCTAGATTTGGACTTAAATCAGGATGGATCAAATGTCAATTATTGATACCTAATTTACAGGTAGCAATATTACAAGGAATGTTGTGCCAAATGGGTTGCTTAGAAAATATTTTTTAAAAACTTGCAGAAAAGTTGCAGAAAACAGCAAGTATTTTTGAAGGAATACAAAAATATTCGATTCAAATTAGACATTAAAGGCAGCTGTTTTACCTATGGAAGTATGATGAGCATGCATATTCAAAAGCCGTATGATAGAGCTATTGTTTCATATTTAATGACGATTGCAGATTCTACCTATAACCATTCAGAGCCTGCGACTGGTGTGTACCACAAACTTCTGTCAGGAAAATTTCTAGTTTTACATTGCATACTTGCAGTGGTGCAGGATCTAAGCAAATAAATGTAAGAGGTGGATGTAAAATGAACCAAGCTATCAGATAAAGTTTCTGACAACACTGGAGATAAAATAAATTTTGAAAATTGCAAAAGACATCTATGATTCACCTTGCGTATCTCTCGCCTATGAGAAACCATTACACTGGACTGAAAATTCATCAAACTAATTATTGAGATACATCCATCAACACTGCGAGATCCTTAAAAATGTGGTTATTCCAGTCCTTCTAAAGGAGCTAGATTGGCAGTTTCTCAGCTTAGAAATGAATTCATTTCATGTAAGAAATGTGTAAAAATGTGTCCTTAGTATGAGATCAGTTTGTCTTGGTACAGAATTTCACAGTGCATTAAACATTAACAAAGAGATGATCGAACCTGAATTCAAGGAGTTGAGTTTGTGCTACACATACATACATACATACATACATACATACATACATACAGAGGCTATTTGAGACGCTGCCATTGGAGCATTCTATAGACTACAGAGTGCTCACAACTCAAGTCACCCCGACAATAACAACCTTGGAAACGTACATGCATACATACATACATACATACATACATACATACATACATACATACATACATACATACATACATACATAC
>JANTCA010001387.1:0-12039 GCA_024741275.1 Chironex yamaguchii
TATGATTTTAGCGCAATGTCGCAAATTTTCAAGGCGATTTTCAAGTTTTGTACCACAAAAAGATTGTTCAAAAACATAGTCCTATTAAAAACTATTTGATTGAAATTTTGTGCACGATGTAGACTGTCTTTGAAAAATTCCATCATTCCTGTTAATACAATAACAATTTCATCAATAGTTTTGTCAAAGAAAACTATCATCCCTTAATTTAAACTAGTTCTAGTCAGTACCGATATGCAAACAGAATAGAAGATTTAACTTAATCTCTTATACTAAAACACCCACAAAGCAGTAGAATTTGCACCAATAAATTATTGGATGTCTATTCTAATGTATCATCTTCGTGATTTAAATTTGGTGTTGTATTTGATAATGCCAATTGTTTATTTAGGCTTGCCATGAGAAACAGCATGAAATGTTTTTGATAACATTTCTGATGCAATTTGTTTTTATGCCTTCTTTATGAAATTGGTTTTGCCCCGTGTTTTAATTTAGGGATTATTATCAGATGAAAGTTTTAGGAACCATATATATTGCACATTTCTTAATTTATGAATGAATTAAACAAAGATGTACGTTTACTCGTGGAATATTTATTTCACTGAATCTCAGCACAGATAACAGATACCAGAGACCAAATATAATGAAAGCTTAATAGTTTTCATAAATCTTCACTCAAGTTTTCCCAAGAAAAGACCAACGAATGTACAGTAAACACTGATTTTGAAATATTCTAAGCTTGACTGACTAAAGAAGTGGCCTGCATTTATAAGCGACACATTTTGCTTGTCATGTGAGGCTTTCTCATTCCAATTAAATAACATCTGTCACACTTGAAGTTTCTGTCTACACCTTTATAACAACTTTATCCATGAGTTCACCTAAAGTTCATTAGTTTGCTGACATTTTTATACCCTCTACCACACTGCAGTGTTTTTCTTGGTGTGTTTTTGTAACAAAGCAATAAAACTCAATAACCACAGATACAATGATTTAGGGTGTAAAGAAGTTGAACGGATTGTAATTGTGGTTAGTATTACTTTCAGCTAGTGTATATTTCTGAAATTCCAGAGATAAACAGTAAATGACACTGAATGTGCCTCTATCCTGGAGTATCACTGTGTATAGCATGGATCTGAACATAATTGTTTATAACCCCAGCTTGCAATCCTTGCATGTTCTTAAAATCTCTGCCTATGCAGTTGACAACCACGAGATCATCATTGCCATTTTCATGCTTGGCATTTCCCATTAGACTTTGCAAAATAACTGCGGGGATTTTGACAGATTTCTTGAAAAGCTGGCTACTTTCCTGACACTGTTGCAAAACGTTTGAAGTCATTTTAGCATTCTTCCAATTAAGTTGTAGGAAGACACACTGAACATACTATTCTATAGCATGGGTCAACATCAATAGCAGGGAAAAGTAAACTAAACCTAAGCATACTTCAGCTGACAATATGCATTACCTCACTTTTCTAAAATCATCCACTTAACTTTAACTACAGACGTAATTTATAGAGAAGCAACATTTCATAGGCCAAAGAAGAAAAATCCAAACTATTATGGCCAAAATGGAGTCAACATGAATGGAATAAAAGACAAACAAAAGTAAGCAGGTGGAAAACTGCCTCAGAATAGCTCAACAATTATAAGTAGTAATAAAGAATTTAATTGGGCTGTTATAAAGTAAAATTGAATGACAAAACGCCTGCCTCTATGTAATAAGAAAAGGCACTTTACCTCTATCAACTCTTCCGTTGTTAGTGGTTGCAATATAACCTTTGTAAACAAGCTTTCAATGCGTGTGTGAAAGGAGTGGGCTGAAGTTACATATTGGCCAGACCTTGGAGAAAGGAACAAACAAATAAAGCAAAATGAATACAACCTTTCCTAGTCCTAATCCAAAATATTGACATAAGATGTAGGTGTTACCTTTTATCTTTACATTACCACAACAGATGAACATATCTATGCCTCACAAGAAGTATAATAAAACAACAATGAAACAATGGAGGTTGTACTCAACTTCATATTGCTTTCTGCAAATAAGAAAAACATTATATGCTGCTTACTATCAAGGACTGTAGAATAACTCGGAAATTGCTCAATTTGCAACTGAAGAAATAACTGAATAGTGATCTGAACCTCTACCATACATATCCACTTTGAATTGAATGTCAGTGAATTTAAATGTTCAATTTAAGTAATACTCTGGTTCCTTAAATTTATTAAACAACTTCAATTGGGGGGCTTTGCTTAGAACCTCACAGGAGAATCACAAACACTGAGAATTGCACAAAGCACTTAATAAATCCCTGGTAGAACTAGGATCTTAGCAGCCATATGACTTCCATAATGCATATCTATAAGCTACTGGTTGTATAGGCTACAGTCTTGTTGAATTATAGTGCTGTTAACATCAGTTTGTCTCTGCACCTACAACCATGCATGTTTGTTTTAAGTACTCTTTCTGTTTTCTTTTACATCACTATGTTGTTTTAATGACACCTTGAACACAACAACAGGCATATACAACCTAAATATGGCAATTGCATCAGTTATCAAATTTAGACATTTCCACTTAAAACAACTGTTCAACTTACCAAACAAAAATTGTAACTAAAATTTTAAGAAATATTCCATCACAATTCTTACCTTCTTGTTGCAAAGACACGAAAATGACCTGACTTTGCTTTGTAAGTGCCATGGCCTGGTATAGTAAGACTGTTTGTTTCAACCAAGGGAATAAGAACTGACAAGACATCTGGCGGTGCAGAGTCAATGTCTTCTAAAATAATCCAACTGCCAAGCCTTACTGCCTGTGACAAAATCCCTTCCTGCCACTGGAATTCTCCTGGAGTCTTAGTACATACATAAGTACCAATAAGAGTCTAGGGCAAAGTCAATAAAACAGTTACTTTACAAACGTTTGCTAAAAGAGCCTAATGTCTCATTAAAAGTCAATTATTTTACATGATGTTTTTGAATTTGATGAAGCTCAATAAGGTTAGTCTTGTAAGAATCATGTTTTAGCCTCCATTTATAGCACTTGACAATGTCATATTTTTGTAATTGTATTATGACCATGTGTGCTTCTAATTGCTCAGCAAGACAGACTTTACCTCTATTGTCAGAGTTTTGCAAGAATAAATCATCTGTGATTTCACATGGTTTATTTGCAAAAGGATACTCTAATGCATTTACAGCAGTAGACTATTTCATAAAATGATAGAAGTATTTAAAGGACAATGATTAAGCTAGGGTCTTGTCCAGGTTTAAATGAAGTCAGTGTACTCTCCCACATTCTCTGTACTGTTCAGTATGTTTAAATCCTCTTTTCATGTCAGTTAGCTCATCAAAAGCAATATTATTTTTTTGCAATATGCATACTCAAACAAGGATGCAGGCAACCATATTTTACAATACTATTAACAAGAAATGTTTTCTATTAAATATGAAATGAAACACGCAACATCATTTCTAACAGTGATAAGAATATTAGTGCTCTTAAAATAAGTAATTAAATCAAATTTGTTAAGCATTTTTATTATTTTTAAATATGCCACAAAAGAAAATAAAGACCAATTTTTGTTCACAAACAAATAATAAATACAATAGCTTTTTGGCCTATAATCAAGTCCAGGACCATATATAGCAACAATGACAACCAAAACAGCTGCTCCATAAAAGCTTAGATCACCACATTACATTACTCATGCTTTCTAGCCTTCATGCAAAATGTGTAAGCAGCTTTGCAGTTTTTGTGGCTAATAGAGATTGTGGATTCATTCTTTCCCTTATCAGATGCATTTCCTAGAAGAACATATTTCCCAAATTTAATTCTATTATTGAGCCCCTGTGAAAAATTTTCTATACATGATCTTAGACCAAAAAAAATTAACACTTAATATTTACATAAAAATGTTGCTATTTCTTGCAGATGTAGTATCTCAATTTTACAGTTATTTTTGCAAACATTTCCAACTTGTAAGCAAAGGTATGCTAGACTGGTGTAGTAAACCAAATCTAGTCAAAAACTGATCAAATACAAAGTCAACTTTGAAAACTAGATAATATTCCTTTAGCATGTATAAGTATTTCCTAGAGAAAGAAGAATGGAAAGAATAATAGTGACTTACTTTGCTGTCTGTTTGACTCCCTAACTGAAGTTTGATTATGTTTGGTGCCTTCATGTATCCTACTTTCCTTGCAAGCTCTTCAATATGGAATGTCTTACCACACCCAATCGGACCTTCAACTAACACAGGTGAACCACTTAAAGTAGCTAATGCAAGGGATCTAACATTCTCTATTGTTGTAGCTGTTAATACCATTTTATCTGATAAAGGAATGTTGTTTCCTATGATATTTTGTATTCCTGGAAGAACAATACCACAAACATTAACAAAACCATGTCTTAAATCTGTGCCTACATACAATTCCTCGGGTCTAAAATCATCTTCCATGGGGCAGTCTCTATTTTCAGGATTTACATCATTCTGTTCTTTTACAAATGTAACATTGCTTGAAGTCCAACCTGAAGCCACAATAAGGCCTCTATCATTCATCTCCAAATGTTTCCTTGTTAATGATACACAATCTCTAATTCCATGGGCTAACAAGCATGCTTTCCAAGTATTCAAGCGAACTTGTTTAGATTTGTGTTTCAAAAGGTCAATTAACATATACCAGTTAATAATTGGTGAAAAGCATTTGGAACCATTTATCATAAAATTGTATAATGCTTCAGATAATCTTAGCACCCTATTGTCATCCAAATTTTGTCCAAACTTTCTCAAAGCATCAAATGGCTGCATCTTAAGCAGTTGTATAACAAATTTTTTCAACTGCTTATGCTTAGCTACTAATAAACTAAGACAATATGTAAAATTCTCCACTTCTAAATACCAGTCTATATCACATTCCTTTTTGCTTCTTAAACCAACGAGCTTTGTTGCAATTAGCATTGGTAGCAATGGTTTAAAATAATGAGCAGTTATGAAGAACAATTTGTCATTTGCCAGAGTACACTGTACTTCCTCAAGAAACTTTAACTTGTCCATTTTTCCCTAAACAAAGAAAACATATTACTTTTTTACTTTTAATACAAGATGGTGGCCAACAGCTTACTACATGCATTTAAGGTGTAGCAATGTATTTTTTTCGAATGATAATTTATTAATTGCCAATGAAGATTTATTTGCAGCAGTGTAATGTTGATGTTTAGTTTACAACTCTTCTTGTAGATAATGGAGTATTCTACCTAACACATCTAAACAGAACTTTACATAAGATAAGAATAGACAATCAGTAAATAAAGCATAAGGGGTATCACCACTACCACTGTTGTGCAGACTATTGCCCAACCTCTTTTGTAACTTGTTCCACTTCACAAGGACATTAAAACCAAGGGGCAGACAACACTAAGTCTTTCATATTAAAACTTTCAAGATATCTGTATAGCAAATAGTTTCTTCGGTAACAAATGAAATATACATACAAACTGCCTTTGTTACTGCATTTAAACACAATAAATAGGTCTTTTTCCATTCATGAGCTTCATTCTTTACTTAAAATTAAATCATTTGCTAAAGACAAGAGGAAAAAGCACCAGTTTAAAGTTCTCAGTAACAGAATGTCTTGTAACATGTATGTCCCACGTACATACAGAGAGGGTGTTTCCTGTATCCATAATAAAACCAAAATCTCAAAGACTTATCATCTGAAGTTTGAAAGTGTATTAGACAATAGATGAACAACCAAATGCATGAATAACATTTTTGCAGACTGGAAACGAATTTTAAGGCTCAGTTTTACTTCTGTCATAGACATGACAGAACCCTCTCAGCTGTCTACATTAAATTGGAACTTGCACAAACAGCGACTGTAATTTGCTGTGTGGATAGTTTGGTTCAATGCTTAGGCTGCTGATAGACCTGAACCTAAGGGCCGGCAAGGCAAGCTGTCGACTATACTTCGATTCAACTGAAAAAACATCACCAAATCAAGGAAACGTAGTGGCTGCATTACACTTTGTAACCTTTTTTGACAAATCCAGAAATTAAGGAAGTTCTTGTTGTAAAAAACTGAACTAGGATTACAAACGTTTTGTGAGTGTGAGAGTCTGGAGTACAAACACAAAGTTTACTCAAAAAAAAAGACGTCCTCACCTTTGATGTGAGCATATGAAAAAGTGACTCCAGCTGAGACGTTATCTCGGGACAAGACTTCTCGAGGTAAGTCTGAAACTTATTTCCCGCCGTTACAAGGTCAAAACAAAACTGAGGTTCCATCATTATACTGGCTAAAAGAAACCTAATCAAGCTTACTCGTTGTTGATCGCTCATTCATTTTCCTCCATCATGTTGACCATGTGAGACCTCGATTTCAAACCGAAAAAGAGGTTATAACATTCCTCGACACCCTGAACTTTCTTACGCTGATATTAGACACAGAGAAATATTTCTATTATTTCTATGATTAGACATGACGATGCCATTAATGGCTATTAAATCACTTGTTTTTTTTAATTATTTTTATTTAGGAGTGCCTTACTATAGCATAAACAGGCAAAAATAAAGGACAAGTATAGATTTCGACGTTTCTGTGTCATCATGATGCCATTATCAAGAAAATATTTTTACAAACTTGTGTGACTATTTAAAAGTTTTTTCTCTTTTATATCAATTTTTGTATTTGTGTAAAATAAAAGTTTGCAAAAATATTTTCTTCATAATGGCGTCACTTCTTTATTAGGGTAGTAAAATTATGAATTTTATATCTTATTATTTATATACTAGTCCTAAACACTACATTTTTGGCAATCATACTCTCACAAGTTAATTTTAGTTGAGGAATTGGTTTCCGTATGGTTTATACGTCTAGTGATAAAACAAAGTCAAAGACACATAACTATTGAGTTGCTCTGCACGCTGGGCTTTCTTCTGAATAGTCAGTTGCAAAAAATTACCACGTAATTTGAAACGTATCTTGGCAAATTGAAATTAAGAATTTTGCAATCAATGAACAAACAAATTTAATTATTCAAAATGACTGCTCTTGCTTCTGGAGTTAACATGAGGACATAAGAGGTTTCTCTGTCGAATGCAGTTAACATTTTGTTCTCCCCCTTACTATTTTGCAATAATAACATTATTCAACACTCCAATTAGAGCTATGCCATGCTATACGTGATTCCATTACACCGTACGGTATGGTATGGTAACTTAAGGTACGGTAAACATCTCAGTCTTGTTTGATATGTCTGGAACGTTCATCACGTCTCCCAGCTTTGCGATAGTTTTCCTCCTAATCCCCACCTTTATTTAGATTCATTTTAATTTGAGTTCTCCCAAGTTATCTACTGTCATTGCTTGATGTTTAGGCACGACCCGATTGTTTTACTTTTCCCTTCCACCTTCAAAAAGTAGTCATTTCGGATCTTCTTCGTTTTCTGCCAGTAACGTGGTGTCATCTTCATATCTTAAGTTGTTGTATTACTCTTCTCCTAGCTTTACAATCTCCTTATCTTCATTTAGCTCTGCTGTCCTCATAATGTACTTACTATACAGTTTGAACAAGTATGATGACAAAAGAAAGTCCTCGCGAACTCCCTTGCCAATTATAAACCATTCTGTATTTCAAAATTCTGTTCTCACTTTACCTTCTTCCTGCTAGTCTTACTTGCTCAGTAGTTTGATGGTACGTGCTGGTACTCCCATCTGTTTCAGTACATTCCATAACAGATCAATGATCCACATAGCCTTGAGTTAAAGTTGGTCTGGCACCCTGAGCGTTTCTATTATCTATCTCAAATTAGCTATCTCGCAAGTCCCTCTGCCTTTCTTGAAACCAGCTTATGTGTCTGAAACCTTTCACTCTCCGTAGAAGGTGCACTACTCCTATGAATTATATTCAGCGTTGTATTACTGGTAAGCGAAATAAGTGAGATGGTTCTGTTATTGCCACATTTTTCGCCCAATGACTGTATTAACTCGATTAGAATTTTGTCAATCCCAGGACTTTGGTTTTTTGTGATCTCCTTCATGGCTTCATGTATCTCACTTTGTAAGATAGATGACCTACTTCAAACTTCAGAGACAGTGGTCTTCCTTAAACAGGTTATTTCCTTTATCCTCTTATACGCCTGCCTTAAAATTACTTATCCAATTTCCCAAAAAATATCGTGAAAGTGTAACGTTTTGGTATGGGAAAAATCCATTGCAATTTGACGTAGATCTGCACCAAGGTCTGGATCCCAGAACCACAATCATTGTCAATGACAATTTCCATACCAAATCACTACACAACTACCGCAGGAAAACACTAATGGAAAAAACTGTATCCTTTATATATTGTAATGACATCGTTCAAAAAAACTGGAATTTTCATGGGAACAAACCAATTACCACGAATCTTGTAAGTAGTCCTCATTTCAAATCAGACATGGCTTTATGGCTTGGCGAGGGTTTGTGCACTAATGGGTGCCATTCTGGCGCGTTTTGTAACACATCCCACATACTGCCAGAATAGCGGATAATCGCTATGCAGTGCTGCTACGTGGGTGTATGAAACGGGACTGTGAGATAAAACACCAATTTCAAAAAAATGTATCAGGCAAAGCACAAAAAAGCGCAAACGCGCTACAAAGGGTACCACTGGTACACAATTTGACATTACAGTAATAACTACAAGAGCAAGGAATTGTTTAAAATTTTTCAATGCTTCAGAATGGTACAAAACAATCAAAGTAAAGTCTCAATAACCTATCTTTAACTGTACGATCATAACCTTTGCTAGAGACTAATACAAGTGATAAAGAGGTCGAGTCAATACATGTCCTAGCAATAAGCAAGTCATTAAAGCAACACTATCTATATACACTTTAATTTGTGGCTAAGAAAGAAAATTGGAAATAGGCAGATGGACAGAGATCATTGCTATGATAAAATCCACTCAGGCAGTTCCATACAATAAATATTACCCAAAACTAATCATATTCTGTCAAGATCAGCATAAATTAGTATCCACAGAAAAACTCCAGAAAGATAAAAACATGGGAAAGAATTTTTGTACACTACGGCTCTAAGCTTAAAAGGAAAAGCTTCGGTTTTCCATTTCTAGCACTAATATTAGTACTTTTATTACTACATGGTTTAAAAGAAAAATCAACATCAGTATTCCAATAGACAGTAGTAATTCTACTGGTGACACTGAAAATGGAAAAGCTACGAGCCTACCTACTTATTCAAGAGGTTGATGATGCATATGCACTAGGTCGCACGTGCAAAGACGGTTTGCTATGTAAATGACTTAAATAGCAGTCTCATAAAACGGCACAAGAACTTGCAATACGTTTAAGGTTACATTTTACTTTTCTATTACAAACAAAACGAGAACGCTTATTCATCAATTTCACACGAATCCAACCACAATAGTAACACAAAAATCACGAGAAATATTCAAGTCTAAGCTTGCGGTGACAATTATCACACTGAAAAGTTTAGAAATACTTTGCAACTCAACCCGTTTAAATGCTTTGCGTCTTAACGCTGACATCATCGATTTACACTTCAACATCACTTGTGTGCATCGCACATTAGAAAAATAAAAATTACCATGTGTCGCAAATACATAAGAAAGGTTACTTCATACATTTTTCGACACATCGTTTGGAGGAGAAATAATTGCCACCGTCTTAACTCATCTGAAGTTATTCAGTTTACTCTAACTTAGGCAATTCAAGGTTAACAGTACCAAAGCAAATAATATTTAATTCGATCTCTCGGATTTCACTTTTGTTTACCTCGATTTCCTGTAAAAGAATACAATTCTGGTTGATATTAAAATAAAGTGTTGCTTTAGCATTTTCTTTCCTGTTCACATTTGCATCCGGCCTCTCTAATCGTGCGAAGTTACTTGATGTTATTCATCCTGTATGTAACCTACCTTATACTATGCACGAACAATTTATCAGCAAAAGGTCATATGGGACGTGGTTGGCAAATCAACACCTATATGAATTTGAACCAAGGTCATTTGATTAAGAATTAGATGATTTACCAACTGTGCCACTGCCGCTTGCTTGCCGCTTTCCATATTGTTGTTGATAGACAGGGGGGAGAGGGACGTGTACGGAAGACATTTAAAACATTTCCAAGTTTACAAATCATGGCATGGAACAAACATGAATTGCAAGCAACACATGCAAACTTTAAGTTCATAGGTGGTAATTTAAATGGCTGTTAACTACCAACACAATTTCCTGGAAGCACAAGCATCATCATCTCAACAGAAAAAAGCAAAACAACAATTGTTTTTTTTATGTGTCTTTTTAATTTACTACTCTGCTGCTTCAGCAATACCACACCTGCCTTATTAAACGCAAAATCAAAGCAGCTCACTTATTATCTAAATAAAGAAATAAAAATGCTAATGACATCTACTCTATCTCTGCGAGACCTATGACAGATTTTCCTAAACTTTTTACAGCAATTACAAGATAAAAATCAGTTACCGTCCTGCTATAACGCATAGTCGTCACCTACTGAAAAACACTCTGAAGCTTTTTAAAGCCACTGCTACTTCCACGTCTTCGAACAGCCGGGCTTGCACTCTTACTACTTGCTGAAGACGTGATACTCAGTGAATCATGGTCAGTCTTATCACCCCCTTTACTAAGCGTAGGGGCTAACTTTTTGTTCTTGCCCTTAAATAGCGATGGTTTCGATGGCAAAATGTTTCCACTTACAGAAGACGAAGACTCACTAAATGTTCGCAAGGCTGGCTGAATTGCCGAGCTGACTGAATTGCTCTTTGAAAGAGCTGTGTTGATTTTTGTTGCCTCCTTTATTGCGTTCACAAACACTTTCTTTTCTTCTGCCGTCCTGAAAAGAAAAATTTGTCCAAAATTTTACATTTGGTCAATGGCCAGGTCCTGTACCGCATTACACCACACCTGATTTTTGCCAAAAAGTTTTCAAACATTTTATTTTGCAATAATAGCATAATACTCTACAAACAATCTCATTAAAGCTATGCCAAAAACGTTGTCACGACTTTACGAGACAGTACTGTATGGTATGGTATCTTACAATACAATAAACTACGGTACAACACGGAACAATATACTACAGCTATGTGTACTGACCTCCACTTTACGACAGAAAATTACATTACACTAAACTACACTAAACTTTTGCACCATTCAACTCTACAGTTTATTACGCTAATCTACACTGCACTACTCTACATTATACTCTTGACTCCACTACAGCGCACTGTACTACACACTCTAAACTACATCACACCACATTACAAAGGACCACACTATTACCAAAAACTACGCTACGCTATACTACACACTACAATATACTACACAACAACTACACACTACACTACACTACACTACACTACACTACACTACAACTACACATTACAGAACTCTACACCACAGTACACTACACAACAATATACTAAACTACAATATACTACACTCGCAATACACACTACATTATACTACAAAGCACTACACGACTACTACATAATACACTGCACTGCATTAAAATGCTCTATATTACAGTACATTACACTTTACAACACAACACAATACACTCCAATACAATATACCATACTATACAATACATTGCACTGCATAAAAATGCCCTACATTACAACACATTACACTTCACAACACAACACAATACACTGAAATACACTGTACTACATTAAAATGTCCTATACTACAATACATTACACTTTACAACACAACACAATGCACTCCAATACAATATACCATACTATACAATACATTGCACTGCATAAAAATGCCCTAAATTACAATACATTACACTTTACAACACAACACAACACAATACACTGAAATACACTGTACTATATTAAAATGCCCTATACTACAATACATTACACTTTACACTTTATACCATACCATACCATACCATACTATTACTATTACTATTACTATTACTATTACTATTACTATTACTATTACTATTACTATTACTATTACTATTACTA
>JANTCA010001388.1:0-12038 GCA_024741275.1 Chironex yamaguchii
CCGGTAAGCAGAAGGTCGCGGGTTCGGATCCCGCCCTGGACGTACGATTTGTTTCTCAGAAAAACACTAATCTAACAATCATTTCAATACAACTCAAAAGGTCATAACTACTGGGTCACAAACAAGTCAAAACCTTTCTTCACATTCTCTCCAACTTATCTAGCACAAAATGCATTGCCCCTTACTTCATTACTCTATATTTTCTTTTTTTCTGTTGATTCTCCAATCCATCCTAATCCACAGCATTCTTCCTTAAGACTCTTCGACATGCTTACTTATTATTATCAATACACTGCACTCCAGTGATCTATAATGTATGTTTCTCTTACCAATGCATCGCTTAACTTTTCGACTCTCCAAACATTAATATATGTTGTCTTGTTGCTTTTCTCTTACAATTTCACTATAGCACATTTTCCGTACTAAATTTTCTCTATTTTAAAATTCTGCTGGAAAGATAATAAAGGAGGCTGAATGTGTTCAAGATATTTCTTGGTAATACACGTTTGAAAGTATGAGACATCAGATTGTTCGCTTTGAAGCCTGTCTTCTTCAGTCTTCTTTTTCGTCTTCTTACTATACAGAAAGTAGTATTTTTAGTTCTTTCATCCTTCTCTTTTTGTTCAATTTTTAGTCTGCGTTTCCTACCTAGAACGATCAGTTGCTTGTTTTTGCATCTTAGTTGTCAGTGAAAAAGGAAATGTTTTTGGAGGGGTAACCACAGCTCGTTGTACTTAGTATTTGCATTCCAAGTTTGTATTAATCTTATCTCAGTAACTCGGTTTGAAAATTATCGGACAACGTCTTGTATTCTAATCTGGTATTGTTAAAAACTTTAATAACTCTGTTTCAATAAATGTTTAGTTCCAGCCCTGCTTTGTTTACAAATCTGCTGCTATTTATGCCTATCTCTTGCTCTGGCATATGAATTTCTTTGTTGTCTGGCTTGGATGTAATCGTTCTCTGCCCCACAATGCAAGATGTGGAAACGTTTTAAAAAATTCATGACTTTTGTTGTTTTTGAAATAGGCATAAAGCACCCGTGAGTGTTTCGTAACGTAGGTTAGAAAACAATGTTTTAAGTATATCAACTTCTCCCAAGACACTCTAAGCTAATGATGGGATCAAGCTAACCTGCCATCGACAAAGAATTCAATTGTCAATTTTTATTAGAATTAGATAGTATGTGTACCACACAAAATTAATCTAGTATTTGACAAATTTCTGTAGTGGTGCAAAACTCTATGCATTGGTTGCCACACTCAAACTCGCGATAGGATAAAATTGCATTTTTCATCTACTATTCGCAAAACATCAGCTGCCACCAGAGAATTGCCATGATTGTGTGTTTATTTATCTTTTTCATGATGTCAAAACAATATCGCTTTACGGGTCATAGTCTTTGGATAACAAATAGTAACCTGGTCTATGCTTTGCTCTCCGGTCCGGAATATAGGGGCTTGCCTGGAATAAACGGGGTAGGTCCAAAATTTTCAAAATCCACAAGAGCGTGGGAGGTGGGATTAAGCGACATGGGTGTAAAGTTTCTCAATTCATAATAAACGACGTGAAAGGTCAGCATTCGAAATAAATTTAAACAAACTGCAATAGATTTGCCACGTGGAAAACGTAATCCACTAGTAAATATAACTACCAGGCTAATAATTCTTAAAGCAAATGCCATGACTTATTGTTTAACTATCGTTTATTTTCTTACATCTCGTCAAAAACTCGTGATAACTGCAAAGAAATTAGCATGGTATGTAAATGTAACATTACAAATAGAAGAACAGTACATAGTATCATAACAGGCTACAGACTGTAGTAAGGTGTAAGTGTAATTAATAAGCCATCAAAAAGGTGCTAAAAGTAGGGTCCCAAATTTCTTTCTTTTTTAGTAGTCCATATTATTTGTAAGACCCCTTTTGGGACTCCTCATACTCATCTCTTTGTTACAACGCACGCCATTTATCCTATATATACTTGACACTCCAATCAGTACTTATACATTTCTCACTCAAGAGTCTATTTAATTTCTGCCTGTCTAACTAAATTGTCAACTCATTGTAGATCAATTTTTGCTTTAAAGTAGCCTACATTTTAGCCAATTTCCTTGTTATAATTCCAGATTATTCTAGCCTGTTTAAAATTGCAACTTACTTTGCTTTTCAGATTTCACTCCAGACCAATTCACTTACAAGCATGCCTTTATCTAACTGCAATGCTATTTCTGTGCTATCATCAGTTTACTATACTAGTCAATTTTTCTCCACTCTATACTATTCAACTTTTCTCCTAAAGGTTAGACTCCACACTATTATTATCGCATGGCTCAGTACTAGGCTATTTCTTTCTCAGAATCTCATTACAACCTTGTCAATTAATACCGTTCCTCAATTTCTGCTAATGTTTCTTGGTTTTAAGGCATTTACCCTCTACATTACTAATGATCTATTCTCCTCTTACTACTCAAACTAATATTGTCCTATTTTACTCTTTACCGTTTGATCTACTATAATCTGTTTCTCTACTTTTGCACTCTACTCCATTCTGATTTATTCCATTTAGATGACCATAAACCAGAAATATCCTGTTTTGTTCCTGTTTTTCTTGTACTTAACTGTAACCAATACATTTGTGTTACAACTTTAAGCCGACTTAAGTGTTTACTTTATTTACATTGCGTTACAAAACTTTTCCATAATTAACTGCTGCAAAACCATTTTACCCTATCACAAATTAGACAACTTATTCAACCTTGCACTTAGTTTTAAACACACCGTACCTTCTTCACAAACAAAGAGTTCTTCCCAACTTGCTGCCATAGTAATGTATTCATCACCGACTTGGTAAACATTATCTCTGTTCCACATTAATTATGTTTTTTTCTCGTAGTTTTATCCATTCATATAAATTGCTGACAGTAATCACAACATTTGTCATTACAAGCGGATGAAGCGTGGTTTAAATGTTTGCTAAAGAAAACAACCAACAGTTGTTTCATACAGACATAACCATAGAAACTATGGATTAACCACTGGAGGGAGTCTAGATTATCAAGTAAGACGAACCGGAGTAAGTCATTTTCTTGGTAAACTAAAAGAAAATTCTTTAGAGGAGATTGGAATGTAGTTAATATTCTACACTGCCATTGCTTAATTCATTGCCATTTCCAAAGAGTCTGGATCAATATTCGTTCTCTATTTTTGATTCTACTACAGGAACATTGCTACTTGTGTTCATGATAACCGAATGCTCGTTTGTTTTTCAAATTTTTGGTAAAGGTTTGGCAAAGAGAGAGACTTTAGATGACAAAAGAACTTAGCAACTGGTTTATTAAATGCTGTATGAGTTTTGTGAGTTTATGACTTGAAATCAGAAGACATTTTAATTACGAACATATCATAGATTTAATCGGATAGGTCATTAAACAAAGGAATAGATATTAAATGTATTTCGATGCAAGTAAGAAATAACGTTTGATTATGACAGTAGCACCAGCTGTAGTACATTTGTATTGTCTAGCATATAAACAATTAAAATTCCCTTTAATGGGCAAATTGCTGTACTAGTTAGAAAAATCTTCTTGCACTCTCAAATTCGATCCAGGAAGAATAGTTATGGAAGGTCACGATTGTTTCAAAATTTGCTTAACGACTGCAGATGGGAAGAAGAGACAGTCAGAACATTAGCAATCTCTGCTCTTTCGTACAATGGACGGACCCTTCACCTCTTGTTTTGGTACGCATTGGTTTACATACATACCTTGACGCCAAGACTTCTACAGGGGCCACTTCAATGTGGAACAACAACTTTAGCTGTAATAAAACATTCTGTAGTATTCCTTGACAAGGTTTGCAGGAAGAAAGGAGCAACGCTACATCCTTTAAACAGTAAACAATAAGACTTCCTTGCGGGTAGCATTGGGATTTTAAAAAATATTATTAGTAACACAGAAAAGGCAAGTCCCTGCCACAAAAGCAAACTTATGCTGAATATTTGATACAATATATACCGTTATGCAATTTATAGCAGTGACGATAGTCTGAAAACAATACCAAATACAATATTTTTAGCAACGGGTACTACAATCTATAATGTTCGTATTTCATTTCACTTTCCCTAGTTTGCATAACTGTGAATGCAGTGAATTTTATGAGTGTATTTGACATATGCAATACATCGTTTTGGACTTGCTTACCAATCTATTAAAGCAAATATGTGTCTACCCTACGTCTCGTCCTACTCTGATTATCATCAAAATCGCTTTCCAAAGAGATTCGAGACTTGATAATGCAGTTCTATTTACACGGAAGCTGTTGTTAACAGACATGACTAGACTATGAAACAAATAGTATAATTTTGACAGGCAATTTATAACACAATTTAGGAAAACGATACAAAACTTCAGCTTATAAAACGTTTTCCCGTTGTTTATTATCTCTTCAAAAACTTAATGTGTAATGTGCTGTGTAAATTACTTCTTAAACTAAACGAAATTGCTTGACGCAACGGCAGAAACAATAATTGATAACCCAAAGTCACGTCCTTTTCTCTGAGAATTATCAGCCTAGTTTTGATGTTATTAGTAAAATTCTGTTTTTCCTCTATCACGTCTATTGCAATTAGATTTGATACAATACGTAACCTAGACCTACTTTCTCCAAACTGTCAGCACAACTTTTTCAACGGTTGGACAACGGCTTTCTAACGACTCTTGAATACATCTCGTTCCTTCAGTTATGTTATTATTATATGAATGTTATTATATGCATGTTCGCAATTGAGCAATGTTTATGCAATAGAGATGCTTACGATATTAACGATAACAAATTCAATGATTATTTTTCGATGGATCAGTTGATAACACAATATTCGCTAATACCTATAGACACATCTAGGAGCTCTTGAAATTAACATTAATTTAGAAATTAACGCAAATATTTACAAATTGCGTTAAAATGAGTAGACTATAATCTTCAGCTAAAGTACTAGTCCTTATTCACCTTTTCTCTATAACAGGTAATAATAACAATAATAATAACAATAATAAACCACCATGACAGATATTGTTTATATATATACAATACGAACATTTGTAATTGGTTTTGCTTCATTAAATTGAAACTCTTTACGACTGCATCCCTTTATTAATAAAATGAGCTGGAAATCCCTTTTTTATGATATATACCTGATTTTGAAGGATTTTGTATCACTTTTTAGTGAGATTGGATGAAAGTAAGGCAAGTATATGAGAAGTCAGATCATTTTCCAACTCCTTTACATGATTCTTGTCATGTCAGCAAAATTGCAATTGGTCTATGGCGGGTCATCAGAGCGGAGCTCTCTGGTTACCGGTAAGTTTACGTAAATCCAAAATAAGGCATTGAAAACAATAAAACAAAATGGAAATAAGACTCGGCAGACTTCGTCGATTCTTCTTGCTGTTTTTTCAGTTCTGTTTCGGAAGCAGAAAATGGGTTGTTTAAGTCGTAATCGAAAATGCCACCAAAATCGGTTGCATCTGTCCACAATGTCCTCTCCTCGTGTCGCTTGTCTTTGTATTCTTCGTAACATGGGCTAAAAAACAATGCTAAATGTCATTCACAAATCACAGTCGCTGCAAAGTATACTTCGAACGCTTAAGAAATACAAAGCTAAAAACCACTGTCTAACCATAATTTTCTTTAGAAGTTCTGACCTTTGCCCCCTCCCTCACGGCTGTCTATTTCAAAGCATCTACACAAGCTTTTGAATTTTTCCAACTATTATTATGACTGCGATACTTGTATTTCCTCAAATACTAACCTTGTTACTTGGGGTCAAGTAATCAATTTATAGCTTCTTTTGAATTTATAGCTTCCATAGCTTATAATCAATCTGCAGTGATCGTTATTGTTGGTAACTTTCAGGTATTGTGAATATGAACATGCACTGCTTATAGCACAAATCAGTTTTATTTTTGAAACATATCTTCAGCTTCAGATTTGAAGACTAATATAGTCTTTACACTCACTAAAATTCACATTATCAGCCTTCTGTACATGAGAACTAATAACTAGCTTGACAAGACATTAGATTCTACTTAAGAAAGAAAACGTGTACCTTTTCTTTGCGGATTATTATTGTACATATCCCAGTGCTTTAATGTATTACTACATTTTTCTTTTACTCATTTCTTAGTAATTGTTTGTGAAATGTGTTTTCTACTTATTTGTCGACAGTTGTTTATTAGAAACATTAAAACGTCTTATTAATTTCATATCTTTTCCTATATGCATTGTCTGTTGGGTATCCATCCTCAAGATGGATTTACGTTTCCGTCTTGGTTATCAATTCTAAAAGTTGAAATTTCTAATTGCTATCTACTTTTATTTAAATATTCTTATCATTTTTGTGAAGGGACATTTTGTTGGGAAGTTTTCTGTGGGGGAAATTTACTTCGAGTTACTTTAACATTTTCAGACGTTATGACATTGTAGAAGAATGGAGAAAAAAAATATTATAATCTATAACCTTATATTATAAACTTTATCTTCTTTAAGTAATCATGGCTCATTATTTGCTTTGTCGTCAAAGAATGTGGTACTGAAGAGCGCTTCGAAAAACGACAGATCTTTTAGGAGTTGAGTCTCAACTGTGTAACATTAGGATTTGTTCCGAGCTTAGCATGGTTTTCTAGACTTCAAGGACCATATCTCCTACTCTAATCGCCAGGCTCTGAGAAGAATCTCTTGGAACCTATCTCAGAAAAACTGACGGCTGAAGGCATGATAAACTTCACTATCCATGACATCAACTGAGTTGACAAAGACTACGATTATACCAATATCTCATTTTCATCCTTTCCATCAACACCTGCTTTCCGTGCACAGCATGTACAGGCCAATTTTTGCAAGTATATTTTTGGAACCTTAAACTTTGGGGTCTTAGCATGTAGCATCTCTTTGAGTTTCTTTCATGCTTATGTTCACCACGGTAGGATATATGGTTAAAGGGCTTATATCGCAAACTGTATGCCAATAAGAACCCATAAGTTATCTATGGTTCAGTTTCAGCAGAGTCGTTTATTTTTAAGAAAACATTTACATAAGGTAGTTAACCCCTGTTTTTAAACATTAGATAGGAATGAAAATGTGTAACTAATTGTGGAGGTAAAAATGAGTATGATAATATTCCAATGTAAAAAGTACGGAAATCTGAGTTCCTACATAAATTTGAAGCAAATGTGGAATTTATAGAAGTGTTTTACATACTGGTGGAGTATCGGATCCTCTTTGTAGCAGCTTCATCTCTTTCTTTATCCTCTCTAATATAAGTAGCACGACAGCATACTCAATTAATGCCAAATAAACGAAGAGATAACAAGCAATGCTGTATATGTCTATAATTTTGATGTAACTGACCTGCAAAGACATAGTATACAGAGAAATGCAAATGTTACAAGTAGAGTTCGTGTAAAATGTTAAGGTCGTACACGGAAACCGTGCACACTTCAAACACTACAGACAGTGTCTATTTTTGGTCTACAATACATAGTCCATAGTATTGGTTTTTGATCCAAGCATAATGTGAAGTGTCCACTCATGCTCTAAACGATTTCTAAAGATCTTTTAAACTTGTACTATTTTGTTGTCTGTTGCGGCTATGGTTAAGAAAGTTTATTACGTCTTGTGTCGCAAGCTTTGTTAAAGCTACTCTTTAATCCTTCTCCGGTCGTCAAGCTCATCATCATCATATACTGACTTGTTGCCAGTCTTAACACATTTGTAAATGCTACGACATTGTAGTCAGAGTCTTTGTACACACTAAGCATTTTACAGAGTGTTGAATCATGTAGTAACCATAAATTATCTCCCTGGTCAACAGTTGGCCTTATTTATCAAATGGTCTACTATATGGTGTTGCATGGAATCTTATCTTATTTTTTGTTAAAAAATATCAGCTTGTCTATCACTTCTGATTATGTCGGCAAAATAGTTTCCTAAAGGGAAAGTGCCTTCTCACGATGGCGTTAATGCCTCCACGCCTTAAAGCACAAAGTAAACTATTCTCAAAATATTTCACTTTCATTTTTCCTTCGCATCTCTTCTAGTAGTTTATGCTCCTGGAAACGCGGTTCAATTTATTGATATTGTTATCAAACCATTGTAATGTTCAAAATTCAAATATTTAGCTTTTACATTATGTTTGTGCTATTTGTCGTTATTTTAAAAGGAGCTACCTGACGACATTGAAATTTGTGCTTGACTCTCCCAATTTGCAATGACCTTCAAGAAACATATACCATGACCCTTGTGAAACTTTCACTGACTAATATGCTCAATAAAATGTATGAAAAAAATTAATAGTAACAAGCAAAATAATGCTAAGAACATAGAAACTGGCTTCAAGCAAAAGACTTCAAACCTGTGCAGACCATTTACAACTCGGTAATTGTTGTATCATGTTGAGAACGAGCCTCATACTCCTGGTCATAAATTCTATAACATCTGAACAGCTGATTTCATTAATACTAGTAAGGTTTTCACGAGATGTAGTCGAGGAATATAACGTAAAATATTAATAATTTAATTTACTTAAAATGCTGTAACAGGAGTAGGAAAAACACGCATTGCAAGTTTCAGACTTCCGGCATGAGACTCTTCAGTGTAAAACATATCAAATAACCTAAAAAACCCGTCTTTCTCCTAACTTTTAAGATACATGCTGCTCAAACAATACTTCAGGCTGAGTTTGACAAGTATGCCCTTTGGGCTGGCCGCTCCTTATTCGCAAATGGATCGTTTTCCTCCCGAAAAGGTTTTTTAATTTTTTATTTACTTGGCTCTGTTACCGTAGAATGGACCCCATTACCTTTGGTAGGGAATTATTTATAAACTGCTGAATTGCAGCCATTGTCAATATTGATGTGATCCCTAGACAGGTTCTAGCAGGATGTTGATCTGGTTCAATGATAAAGGAGATCCATGAAATGATGACAATGATCACCGAAGGTCCAATTGTTTGAAGAAGATAAAATCCATTCAGACGTCTGAAGTGAAAATAGGCTGTCAGTGTTGACCAGTTACCTATATGAAAATAAAACTTGAAATATAAATATTCTTAAACACTGTATCTCCTTTAGTTAGTTCTTTCATTAATATTAACAGCAATGAAAAAAGATATATTTAATCCTTGTGTCCCTTATCAGTAGTTTGTTCTCTTAAGATGTCTTCCACCAGCATATAGCTGATGCCATTTTTATAGTGCTAAGTTAATTTTCCTAATAAATGTATTTACTATTCAATCGTGGTTGGTTTCTAAGTCAATTTTTGGTCGTAAATTACACTAAAAATTCTGTATTTTGTCCTTTACCGTATTTGGACAAATCTATGCCCTCAGTGTTCAAGAAAAAGCTTGTTTGTCTTCTTTTTATTGCCTCCACCAAAGAGGTATTTTTTTGCCTGTCAGCAAGATTACGCCAAAACTACTAGACGGGTCCTAATGAAAGAAAAAATTGCATGATGAGTCTTGATCCAAGTGACATCCCATTAAATTCTGGGGACGACCCGAATGAAATCCTGGGTTCTAGACCACTTTTTCGGCAATGAAACCTTCATAGTGCTAATGCGAGATAATCCAACAATAAACAATAAGCAAGAAGACAAAGGAAATCATCCCTGTTAATTGAATAATGATTCTGGCTTGGCGGATGTTTGTGCTCTCAGAGTGCTGATTGTATTCTCTTTGTCGTCTATTCCTCAATTAATGGATTGTGTCTTCCTTATTGGGCAATGGTTAATTTTAACTTAAGCAGCAAATTCAACAATGTTACTAATTCCATTCTAATGTAAATTATCCTACCTGGAAACATGATCAAAATATTCCTGGAACACATTATTTGCCCCTCTGTAGTTAATATCTATCAAGTATTATTTTTATTAAGTTACTAAACGAAGGGTTAGAATAAGCTTGATAAATCAGTTCATATCTTTTTTCAACAATTACTAGTCTGGTTGTTACATTTGTACGTAGAAGACAAAAGTCACGTTCACAATGGAGTGGTCTCACGGTATTACTTTCAGGGATGTATTGGAAAGTCCCACCCATTTCATCCCATGAGTCAAATACCTTACCAACTGATCCACTACCAGTAACAGTGCCATCAATAGCAAGGATAATGAAAAAGTATTGTTCAATACTGTACTTGTCTCATTAACAACTTACGTATTTCAAGAAACGTCACCTATGTTGTCAGCCTTTTGTTGCCTATAAAATTTTTCTACTACAGCTAACTCTGGAGATCAGTAAAGTTTTATCGTATCCAATAATAAATGCTATGGTCGTGCCACTTCTTACTCCATTTCTATTGGAATTCCACTTCTTACTTTTTTTCCAGGGCACATCCAATTCTTACTGCTTTGCTAGGGGAAATCAATTCTTACTCTTCTTCTACGGCAGATCGACTTCTTACTCCTTTTATAGGCTAGATCCAATTGTTACTCCTTTTCTAGGGGAAAACATCTTCTTACTCCTATTCGACAGTAGATCTACTTCTTACTCTTTTTCCAAGGGAAAAACAATTCTTACTCCTTTTCTAGGATAGATCCACATCTTACTCATTTTCTAGGGGAAACCAACTCTTAATCCTTTTCTATAGTAGATCCACTTCCTACTCCTCTCTTATGTTAGATCCAATTGTTACTCCTTTTCTAGGGGAATACTACCTCTTAGTCTATTTTTAGGGTAGATCTACTTCTTACTCCCTTTCTAGTGGAGATCTACTTCTTACTCCTTTTGTAGGATTGATCCACTTCATATTTCTTTTCTAGGACAGATCCACTTCTCACTCTTTCCATAGGGGAAACTAATTGTTACTCCTTTTCTAGGGTAGATCTAGTTCTTACTCCTTTCCTAGGGTAGATCTACTTCTTACTTCAAATCTAGGGAAAAGCCACTTGTTACTCCTCGTCTAGGAGAAAACCAATTCTAACTTCCTAAGGTAGATCCACTTGTTACTCAAATTTCCAAGGCAGATCCACTTTCTACTCCTTTTCTAGGCCAAGGCAGATCCACTTTGTAACTCTTGAGGTAATTCTTAAAGTGTGACAGATTTTGGTTAATTCAAGTTATCATTTCTCAAAACTTGAAAATGGTCTTGAAAATTTGCGATATTGCGCTAAAGACATTCTTAAAAGCTTTTTCCATCTGACACTCAAAAGGGAAAGTATAGATATATGGCAACATTATATGAAACATGATCATTGATGAAACAACGAAGATATGCGCCGATAGTTTGTACAGGCAAAGCTTTGAATAGCTCTACATCCCCGAGGAGATCTTTGTTGAATGGAATATGGCACTTGAGGTGTTGTATTCAGTTTTTACAATTCAATTTATCAACAAAGGGACGGTGTGGCATTTGGTAGCCCCTTGGGTCCATCAATGTTTTAGTCGGCTTTCACGAGGAGCGTTTTCTAATATAAAACAACCAAAGGATGTCCGTTTATTCTCGCTATGTTGATGACACTTTTGCAATCTTTAAAACAGAGCTGGAATGCGAGAGGCTATTCCAAAACTTAACTTTTTCCAGCTCTCAAGTTTGTGAAAGGAGCAGTAAAGTTTATTACCTTTCCTTGATGTTTTGATGGAAAAAACTCAGGCTGATTTAATAACAACAGTTTACCTAAAAGCTAATTTTACTGGTCAGTACATTCGTTGGGATTCTTTTTGTCCAAAAAAGAGTCCAAAAATCACTTGTCCATAGAGCACTTTGTATCTGTTCAAAATCTAAATTTAATCCCGAACTAGGGAAAATCAAGTCTATTCTCCTTGAAAATGGGAATCCAAAATATGTTGTTTCTACAACTCTTTGAGAAAAGATTACTGATTTTGCAAACAAAAAATATTTTGGCCTCAAAAATGTCCTATACACTTGAAACTTCCTTGGCTAGGCAATGTTTCTATCCGCATAGAAACACAGATTAAAAAAGGTGTATTTAAGTGTTTCTCTGCTGTCAATCCAAGAATTGTTTTCATTACTAGAAAGATCTTGC
>JANTCA010001389.1:0-12037 GCA_024741275.1 Chironex yamaguchii
GATTGGCTAGTTTTGCTACATGTTTCGTATAAATAAGTTGCCATATACATATACTTTCCTTTCTGACGTTTCATACTATGAGGAGCGTCAGACGAAAAAAACTTTTAAGTATGATTTTAGCGCAATGTCGCAAATTTTCAAGGCGATTGACAAGCTGTTTGTTTTCCTAGAAAATCAACTAAGTATTTTTGAGCAATATTATCAATACACTTGAATGCCAATAGCAATATCTTATATTGAATTATACATACAACTGGTAACCAATGAAGTTCTCTCAAAATTAGTACTGCGTGACATTGTCTGCCTACACCCACTAGAATACTTCCAGGAAAATTTTAAACTTTCTGCAATTTTCTAGATCCACATGATGTTGTCTTGATAACAAGGCATTGTTGCTGTGGAGCCTAGACATGACAAATGCATGTATGGCCTGTTCTTTACCCTCTCTTGTCAGGTACGTTTTAGCAGGGCTAGGGTTATGCAAATGTTGCATGACTGATTTACATATCATGTTTACATGGCACTTGAGATTTAAAAGTGTGTCAAAAACTATTCTAGACTAGATTGGATGAAACTATCAAAACATTTACAGTTATATCAGAAGCTTTCAAGCATTTTTAAGGAGTGCCAATTATCAGCATATTGATTATATCTCCATCCATCTTGAGTCTGTTTTCTGACATCCAAAAAATGACTTCTTGTATGTACTGTTCACTGAATAAACTACGCCGGAGTTGTTTGGTTTGAATGACATGAATGACAATGCAATACAAGATTTGAGACTTTATGTTTATCCATTGCTACGTATCGTTGTTGCCCTTAAGAAGATCCATACCAGCGGATCCGTCGTACTCCTTCCTACAGGAAGAAGCTAGAAATGGCTTTCCTACTACCAAGAAGGGTTAAAAAAATTATCAAAGACGAATATATGAGTTTATTTTCAAAATAACTTGGCAACTGATACTACATCCAGGGAATTTGATCTCCAAAGGAAAAGAAAATACACAGTCACAGGGAACTTGCTCTAGGGTATGGATTTGAAAAGCTAACAAATAAACACATCCATCCGCTCTTAAATAGTCAGTGATATAGCATATCAGCTATTAAATATTGTCTTACAGAAATCCAAGTGAATCAGATTCTAAATCATTCATTTACCACGGTGGTGCTCGTTGGAAATTTTGGAATATAGGAATGTCTTGTCCAATACTTCGACAGTTTCAGAAAAAAATTCATAATTTTGCACGAGAGACATTTTCATTAAGCACCCCTCAGAGAGTGACAACGGTCAGAACTAGAGGCAAAAACGGTTCCTGTTGTAAAGATTTTCGAATTGGTTTTTCTTCTTTTGTGATGGTTCATGCTTTGAAGGGTGTTGAACGAAAACGTCCTTCCAGTATACTTTTTCCACGTGGTTTTGAAAGTGATCATCAAGTTTTGTACAAGAAAAAGACTTTTCAAATACCGATAAATAAGCTAGTACTATTATCTTCTAGTAATTAACACATATACAGATTTAGAAAGAAATGATTTCCGTAGCAATTGATAAGCTGGGTGGAAAACGTAATCGACTAATAAACATGAACCAGGCCAATAATCTGCAGATAACTTTAACTAACTAGCTATTATTCTAACGTTTTGTCAAAGGCAATTCACATCTTCAGAGAAATTATTGGATAAGACATCATTACAGAATTAAATGTAATACTTCAGTACAATGTATCACAAAAAGAAAGCAAAGAAGAGTGGAAAAGATGAGGAGTTGTAAAAATGATTGCCATCTACCCAAGCAAAAACATGTGCTTTTAACATGTCTTAGGGCCTGTTTATAATAGACCAAAAACATGATAAAGCTAATCCACTATTGTTGTCTCTTCAAAGGCAGTACGTGTTTGTTAGGAAGTTGCTTAATTGGTATACTGCCAACACCAAAATTTGAAGGTGACAAATTGTTAGATTATGACTAAGCTATCAGAGCTGCCAGAGTCTCGAAGCAGCACCTTCTAATAGAAAGGTGGGATTAACCAGCATGAAACAGAAAGCCTTGCCATGTCAACTGCCATTAAATTAGAATCATTCAATTAGAATTAATCATTCAATTAGAATGATTGAAACAAATACGAACTAACACAAGGCTTCATACTAAAGGGTAATAGGTAGAGGACTTGCAATAAATCTTATCCATGATTCAGTTTCAGTTTGACAATTTTTACTGACGCTTTTCAAATCTGACGACGTTTGCCTAATTTGTGTGAGATTATTCACTTTGACAAAGTCTGTCTTTTCTGCAGTGCCAACAGGCCCTTCCGCTAGTATAACATAGAAATGACTTGTGACAATCACGTTCGTATAATTGGTACAGTGCTATCAAGAAAATTTAAAAGATGACAAATTGGTTGACTTTGAATAAACCGTCGCAGACTCTCAAAGCAGCAGTTTTTCATGAAAGCTGCCACCGGCTCCACATGGTACAAAGAAATCCCACAATTATGATGTATCAAGAGTAAAATTTATTAGTTGATAAAGGAGAGGGATGCTCGAAGAATACTGAAGTGTCGCGTTCTGTGTTGAAAACTCAAAGAGCCAGATTCAGTTCCTTGATGATCAGTTCCTTGTGCTGAATAACTAAGTTTCAAAGCTGATGAAAGTCCTTTATTCTAGTGTGTAAAATGAGATTTTCTCGACAGCATTTCACAGATCAGAAGCTTCAGTGTACTAAATGATATCCTTGTTTATTTATATGTACATCACTTCTGACAACCTTGTAGTCCACCTTAGAGCATGATCTCGATAGAAAT
Organism: Chironex yamaguchii; assembly: GCA_024741275.1. Lineage (NCBI taxonomy): Eukaryota > Metazoa > Cnidaria > Cubozoa > Chirodropida > Chirodropidae > Chironex > Chironex yamaguchii. Next base: position 2,799 of record JANTCA010001389.1, read on the forward strand.
TGTTGTATGCTATCCTCACATAATATTATAGAAAATATTTAACTTAAAACACTTACATACTCACAGACTAACCGTAGCATACTACTCCAACTCGGGACGGAAATACTTTAAGTCAACATACTATGTCATACTGTCATCAAACCACCGTCACGCCAGTAATCGTGTCCACCAAAGCCCATCAGTATCAGCTATGCTACTGTTAGCAAGTTTGTACCAAAAAGCATTGGCATCTGCCGTTATCCTGACCTTAATGTTGTCCATAACACCGCAATTGGCGTCTGTCATGATCCTGACGTACATGTCATAATAAAGAGCATTGGCGTCCGCAGTTATACTGACATCAATCTCGCCCACAACAGAGCATTGGCGTCTGCAATTATCTCGACGTTCATCTCTTCTACCAAAGAGCATTGGCTTCGGTCATGATCCTGACGTACATGTCATACCAAAGAGCATTGGCATCCGCAGTTATCCTGACATCAATCTCGCCCACAACAGAGCATTGGCGTCTGCAATTATCTCGACGTTCATCTCTTCTACCAAAGAGTATTGGCTTCGGTCATGATCCTGACGTACATGTCATACCAAAGAGCATTGGCATCCGCAGTTATCCTGACTTTAAACTTGTTCACATTAAAGGATTGGCGTCTTCCATTATCCAGACGTTCATTTCGTCTACCAAATAGGATTGGCGTCCAGCAAAACCCTGGCATTAATCTCGCCCGCAACAGGGCATCGGCGTGCGCCATTATCCTGACGTTCATCTAGGCTAGCACAGTTCTATTTTACATGAACGTACCTTTGCCTGTGGTTGTCTTATCTTCCAAAAAATATATACAACCATATGATACAATCAATTTAAATGGTTTGTCTATCCTCTGCATTAGTTCTTCCACTAAATGCACGAGACTTTTTATTTTTGGACACCTCTGGGAAGGAACGCCATTCCAGTATTGTTCTGTCCACCCATACTTCATGTTATACCATTAAGAAGATGTTAGGAGTAACTCCGCCGTCACTTACCAGTGTCACAAGTTAACAAGCTGTTGTGCTGGTGTTATTAAAAGTATTTTAAAAAGTGATCTTCGTGGTATTCTGACGGTCCTTGATATGACAGTCTTCTTACTATTCCATTGACATTGCTTGCCATTGAATGCTCTTTCAGTCCCCCCACCCCACATACTCCCCAAAACACGAAAACCTACCTGAGGAGTACAATTGATCAAATGAGGCTACATAATGTTGTCACATCAAACTTCGAGTAAAAGTAGCTAGCTGGAGACGATTTGGACAAAATGATTGACAAAGTCAATAAAGAATTCTATTTACATGTTATAACACCGGTAGTAACAAATTCAAAACCTATGCTTTCCTTCATCTGGAATGTATGGCTTTTAATCTTCTCTGCTGGCCTCCCTGGTCTTCCAAAGCTCCACATAGGTGTTTGTAAACTAGGGTTCAAAAGCAGTGGCGGTTTTAGGGGGAGGTCAGAGGGGCCATGGCCCCAGGCCCCGCACTTTTAGTAACCCAGAAGGGGCCGCGCACCCAAGAAAAAATTGAAAAGAAATCACAGGAAAGCATTTGAATACACCCTGTGCTTTTTATATACGTGCGGTTTTCCTTAAAAATTACAATATTTCAAGCACATTTCTAAGAAAACCGACACTTATTAATCAGTTTCTATATTTGCTTACCTAAGGACAACAACGTCTTTGTTTCCACATCCTGCCACTTTCTAATGGCGACACAACATATTGGGGACATCCTGACACTTACAGGTTAAAGGCGACAAATGATTAATCATGAGCTCATCACATGTTAGTAACAAGTGATGAGCTCGCGATTGATCATTTGTTGTCTTTAAACTGTAAGTTTGAAGAACTCAGAGGCTCGGTTTACCTGCTAAATTTTAGGCAATAGTAGGTATTTGTGATTAAATTTGTATTAAATTTTGAAAATGAAAAGGAGCGGTGCAACAACCCGCGACAGAGATCAAGGCCACACATACAAATCTGGTAGTGAAAAGAGAAAATTGAAATATGCCGAAAATGAAATGTTGAGGAAGCACTCGAAAATTACGACATTTCTTCAATGTGATACTGGCAAAGTTACTAAGATACAAGAAGCGGTGAAAGAAAAAACTGTTGAAGAAGTGGAAGTGTACGCCAGTTTAGAGGAATAAAACAACCTTGAAGAAAGGTAATATTCTTGACACTTTCTTAAAGAAATCACAACACAATATCAGGTAAGAAAAAAGCAAGAAACTGGTTTGTAAGAAACCTAGTACTAGACACCCTAAAAATTAAGAAACTTTTATAACTACACAGAGAGAGGGAGAGAGAGAGTTAAGAAAGTGTAGAAAATTTTGTGTCGGCTTTCACAGTTTCGGAACAGCGAAAAGCTAAACCAAAACCGTATTTTTTGAAAGCATAGTGAAGACTATATAGAATTAATCGAATTAAACACTGTGGTCAATTTAAACACAGCTGTTTTCTCTTCTGGAATCATTGTGAGTGTACGTCCAAAGTTTCCGTGAGGGATATCAAACTTTCAAAGATCATGCCAAAGGAAGAAGTGGAAAGCAAGCCTACACTAAGGATCACAGCCGAAAGAAAAGGTGCAAATGCTTTCATGACGAAATCAGGGATGAACCCGATGCACTTGATGAGCTTCTATTGGGAGAATCTTATAGGATCAATCACTTTAGGCCAATTATCGACTCGCTGATTTCCATGCAGTCGAAAAGAATTGCAGCTTATTCAGACCTCAGTGAGAGGTTCAGCATTTTTGCTAAGCTTCGTCTTAAAGAAACTTGCGATGATGATCTGTGTTCCCCAGCCAAAAATTTGATTAAAAGTTACTCTAAGGACTTGGAGCCTGAATTAGAGAAGAAATTAGTGCATTTCAATGCATCCTTACAAAGTCTACGAAAGGGAGGAGCTCGTCCCAATGCCAAGATCAATGAAAATGACATGTTAATTTTAATTCCTGACAATTCTGTTCATGAATTATTTGCCAATGTTTCAATTGCACTAAAAATATACCTGTGCATGTTCGTCACCAACTGCAAAGGAGAGCTTCGTTTTTAAAGCTCCAGTTGATACTGAATTACTTGAGAAACTCAATGGGGCAGAGGATGTTGGCATCTTTGTCCGTTCTGTCAATAGAAATCCAGCTATTGAGAGGCATTGATTTCTCCTTTGTAATAGACAGTTTTGCAGAAGAAAAAGCAAGGCGCAAATGCCTCTGAATTTAGCATTAAAACTTTTCTAACAGTAACTTATATTATCATTATTTTCCATTCTTTAAATAGCTCTTTTCAGTATGAAACGGCCTCTTTGTAAAATGAATTGTTTTCAAAGGAAAACTCTGTAGAAAAAATGCTAATCAATTCGCTTTTATTAGGCGATCTTGAGGCATAACAATTTTAACGAAAAAGAACTTGAAGAATACACTTGGTTGACAAAACATTTTCAAACAAGGGCCCCCACAGATGATTTCGGCTGCCGGCCCCGCAGTCCCTAAAACCGCCACTGCTCAAAAGTTAAATGTCCACAGTAGTTTTCGATTCTTTTATTTCTATCTGTGGACACCTAGGCTTTGTTGAATGTATGCAAACGTTAGCTTTATTTTTGTGATTTACAAAAGTGCCCTTTTCTCCTACGAGCAATTGCAACTCGCCATGTTTATTTTCCGTCATCTTACACCACGAAACGGGACATTGCTTCCATTCATGATGGACGCTAACAAAACTTATAACCTGTCGCAAGCATTGTTAATAGATTTCAACTTGTTTATGTGATCTTAAAAAATTTTGTCCACTCTTTGTCACAGTAACACCATTATGAGACTATGGAGCTCATTACTGTGTATTACATGTGTAACATACTCAGGAGAACGTTAATTTCGACACTAGCGCCTTTCGCAGGATAATAGTTTGTCTCCGATAAGATCAAGGTAGGTACTTAGGTAAAAATTAAAATAAATTTGCTGTCGCACTATTATCAAGCATAATTTTGCCATTCATTCATTTATTCATTCTTTCATTCATCAATCAATCGATCTTAAATATGATTTACCAATCGTTACTATACAACTACTGATTTACAAGATAAGCTTACAATACTAAGAGAGCACATTACTACAATACTGAAGCGGAAATACATGTTACGACGCCAGAAAGAAAAAAAAGGGTTTCAGATTGATAGATTAGTGATGAGCTCTCGAAATAGGTTAACTAATCGAGAGGGAGCCCCCCATAAGAACAAAGAAAACAAAATTTTATAAAAACACAATAACTAGAGTCAGATGTGCATTAGGGATGATGATTTGCGCCTAGTTGCTTGATGAGTTCCAGATCTTTGTACGGATGAATTGGGAGTGAAGTAGTTGTGAAAGTGAGTGGGAGATAACTTCATTTATGGATTTATAAACAAAGGTTAGAATATTTGAATGTAGTAAATCCTCAACTTTCAGTATCTTCAGTGAAAAGAAGATAGCTGCTAATGAAGCTGAAAATGGTTGAAAGTTAATACACCTTAAGATTTTCTCCTGCAGAAGGAACAGTGGGGTTAGATATGAATGATATAAGACTCCTAAATGTAATACCATAGTTGAAGAAGGAGGAAGAAAGTGGGTTATAGAGGCAGATTAGTGTTGATAAGGGAAAATGGTGCTTGATCATGAGAAAGATCCCACAAGATTTGGACAACTTTTTTGAAAGCTCATTAATATGGTGTTTCCATGTGAGATGTGCATCCAGAAGTACTCCTAGAAAGTTGACATATTTGGTCTTTTGGATTCTGTTGTTTTTTTAAATTTGTGAATGATATCAGGTAATTTTTTCCAAGGAGGATAAAAAACAAAGTTAGTCTTGTCAATGTTAAGTGCCAATTTATTACAATCAAGTCATGTTTTTAATGTACTAAGTTCTCTGTTGATGATACTGATGAGGCCTGTGGGATCATCAGCTTCAAAATATATGTTTGTGTCATCAGCAAACAGGAGAAATGGCAACAGTTTGTATGAATCAGCAGGGGAGTCATTTGTGTGGATAAGAATCAGCAAGGGACTATGAACTGATCCCTGGGGGACTCCATGAGTTATATAACACAGACTGGGGAAAATCTAAAACAAACTGTTTCCATGACTAAGGTAAGACTGAAGCCAGTCCAGTTTGCCTCTACTTTCATGATATTCTAACTTACTCAGCAGTATCTCATGTTTTACAGTATCAAATGCTTTTAAGTCAATTAGTATTCCACATCCAAATATATTATTCTCAAGTGTGGAATTTCAGTCAAGGTAATCAGTGCATGATCTATAAAATGTCCACTTCAAAACCCGAACTGCTGACAAAATAGAACTTCACATATTTCCACAAAATTGTTAGGGCATTTCTTATTACCTTTTCAAATATGTTACTTAAATTGGAGAGTAGTGAAATCAGTCTATATTTAGATTTGTTAGTTTTTAATCCTTTTTTAAACATGGAAATCACATTTGCAATTTTAAGTTGCTGTGGAAAAATACCAGTTAAAAAAGATTCGTTTATCAGAATAGAGAGTTCAATAGAAATATGAGAGTCAAGTACTTTTAACGGTCTCATTGGAATACTGTTGTGTCCAGAAGATTTACCATATTTCAATGACTGAATTATCTCAGATACCTCATTTGGGGTGCATGGGGAGAGAAAAAAGGAATCAAAGTTAGGATTTCGTTCAAAGCTAGGATTGATTTAGGAGTTCTAGAAATCCTTTTGGTGATTTCAGCAGCAACAGTTGTGGAGAATTCACTGAACTTGTTAGCAATTTTTACAGAATCAGATATTTTGGAGCCATCTTCATTTATTAGGTGTGAAAATGATCCAGGTTTTAGACTAATTATGCCCTTGATGCCTTACCAAAGCCTTTTCATATTGTTTTTATTTTGTTCAAAGTATTGATAATAATATTACTTTTTACTTTCCCTTATGCCAATGACAATGCGATTGCAAAATTGTTTGTAAGCTGCTAGAACAGCTGCTGAATTTATGATCCTGATATGGTGAAACAGTGCATCCCTATCTGTCATCATTTTTCTAATCCAGATATTAATCCAAGGTTTGCCCCTTAATTTCAAGGCTTTTTTATTAAGCTTTTTGTTTGGGCAATGTTTATCAATATGGGAGTGTATATCATTTAATAATCTGTCAAATTTCACATACAAATTGACACTGTCATCATTGTAGTAGGCAGTCTGAATTTCTGTATATTGAGTCTGAAATTTAGTTTTATCAAATTTGTTTTCATCATAGACAAAATATGACGTATTTGTTATGAACTATGAACTATGTTATGTTATGTTAGTTTATGTTATCAACCAACAACTGTTTAATATATAATAATCTTGTGATTTAGCTAGTTGGGCTACCTGTGGTGGCTTGTGTTTGGTCAGAGGTTTTCATTGTCAGGCTGCCATCCTGGAAAAGCAACTCATAATGCAGCGTGTTTCATAGCTTAGTAAAGCCTTAAGAATTAGCATTACTCTTTTTATTATTCCAGACAATTTATTCGTTTATTATTCATTGCAATTAACTAAGCTATAAAACTACAGATAAAGTCCTACAGCTGAATTGTTTGGAGACAAAATCTGACGGTGTTTCAGCGAACAAGGAATGGATTCATTGGCAATGTACTTTCGACAATTTTTTATCTGAAGGCCTTGATAAGCTTCATGTTTTAACAAACTTTGTATCACTGGAAATCTTCCAATACATAGAAGAATCAACCTCGTATGAGCAAGTGATTGAAATACTACAATATTTGTCTGTAAAACCTATGAACGAAATCCACGCTCGTCACTTACTGACTACTCAGCAAAAGCAGCCTGGAGAAACACTGGATGAATATTTATTGGCTCTGAAAACTCTCAGTAAAGACTGTAACTTTAAATCTGTTACCTCGGCTGTTTACTGTGAATAAAGTATTTGTGATGCATTTATAACTGGCCTTCAATCCCACACTATTGGTCAACGACAATTAGAAAACACAACGCTTCCTTTGCGAGCTATTTTTGATCAAACTTGTGGTCTAGAGTCAGCTATGCGAAGCTCTGAATCATATACTTCTTAACCTTCTTTTAATGCAGCTATTCCTGTTACTCCAGTCTCTCCTACACCACACATAAGTCCTGATAATATATCAGCTGCTGCTCAGTTTGAAGATCAGAAGTGTTTCTTCTGTTGGAACAACAAGCACCCACGTTCAAAGTGTCCTGCTCGGGAGGCGACTTGCAACAAATGCCAAAATAGGGGCATTATGCAAAGGTGTTTCATGGAAAGTCTCAAAAACTTAGTACTGCCGTCACTCCTATAATACTTGCCTCTACTTCGCCGAAGGCCTAGAATCCTTGGTGAAATCATCTGTGACTGTAAGAGTAAACCACCACAGAAGCACTCTTTGACAGTGGGAGCAGTCAGAGCTTTATTTCCCCAGTTTTGGTAGAATCTGCATGTCTATCCATCCATCCGTGCTTGGGTGCAGTATACATGGCCTCCACAGGGTTTTCAACCCAAGTTCAAGGATTTTGTCTAGTTGACTTCACCTAATGGGGATATACCTACAAGAATGTTCACCTATCTGTACTACCTGGACTTTGTGCTAGTATCATATTAGGACTTGACTTCCAGACCCAACATGAGAGTATCATCTTCAACTGTGGTGGCTTAAAACTACCTTTGTTTGTAATCTTACAACTCTGTACATTGATCCACCAGAAACTTTTGTAAATCTGTGCCCTGACTGTCAACCAATTGCTACTAAATTTCATCACTACAGTCAAGAGGACCTGGAATTTATTGATAAAGAAGTGGAACGATTACTTAAAGAAGGAATAACCGAGCCAAGTAATTCTCCACGTTCATCAGCCACCAAAGGTTCCTCTCATAAAAGCTACACAACCCTTCAAAAGGATTAACATTGACTTCAAAGGGCCATTACCAACCACCAACAAGAACAACTACTTCTTGAACATTGTCGATGAATTCTCAAGATTCCCGTTTGTGTTTCCTTGTGCTGATGTATCCACTCCAACAGTAATCAGATGTCTTCTTCACCCTTCTCCATCTTTGGTATGCCGGCCTATGTGCACTTAGACTGTGAACTTTCTTGATGGAAAGAGGAATTGCTACAAGCTGAACTACCAGGCAATAACTACATGTTTTAAGTCTAGAAACCTGGACAAAGTGCAGTGGCAGGAAGTACTCCCAGACGTTCTCCATTCTATCCGCTCACTCTTGTGCACTGCTACTAATGAAATGCGTCACGATCGTTTTCTTGGTTTCCCAAGAAGATCATCCTCTGCTACTTCTGTACCTTCATGGTTAACTTCACCTGGCAAGTAAGTTTGAGCCTCTGGTTGAATAAGTTGAGCTCCTCCAGGCAAATCCACACTATGTTATGTTTGCTACCCAGATGGGAAGGAAACCACAATATCGACAAAGCATCTTGCTCCGTAGCATGCAGAGTAGATGGCATCAGGTGGAAAAAACCCAACAAATTTGATGAGTTCATTGGTAAGGGTATGATTTTCATAGTTCAGCAGATTTATATTGGAATCACTCATGATAAAGATGAGCTTGTTTTCTTTAGTTTTGGATGAAAGGACTAGCTGCAGGTGATCAGTAAACTTTGCAATATCTGAACTGGGATGGGGATATGCACAACAACAGAGGATATTTTTCACTCTGTTATTGTCAATCTCAATCCAAACCATCTTAGAATCCACGTCCCTGACATGGAGATTATCTCTCTTATCAGCTGAAAAATTAGATTTGACATAGATGCCAACACCACCACTAGCACTATGGGAAGTAGTCTGGTTGAATTTATAGCCAGGAAGCTCGTTGTTAGATTTTAAGGGTAATCAGTAAGGCTTTTATTTTTGAGAGACAAATTACTTGAAATTCAATGTATGTGATTAGGAGAGCATGAAATTCTTTGTCTTCGGACATTCATGTGAAAAAGAGCAAAATCTTTGATGGAAACTTCTAATGAGCATAGTTCCGCAAGGTATAATATTGAGAGCTCATATTAGGATTTACATTTTCACCAATATCATAATCAGATAGATTAACCCTTTCCCTACGGAAAGCCGCTCACAGCGGCTCCCTGTGACCTTCTTAAATCCGGAAAGCCGCTCACAGCGGCTCACAATGTTTACATGTGTTTCCCTTGGTTTCTGTTTGTTGTCATGTGCTT
>JANTCA010001390.1:0-12036 GCA_024741275.1 Chironex yamaguchii
TTGCTATCTCTTTAATTTTACCATGTTTTCGTGAAAAAGCCTTACTATAGCCTTGACAGTTTGCGTCATTTTGGGCTCTACTATTGCCATCCCGTTTCATGCACATTTACAAGCTATATCTAGCTATTTCGTTGCGAAACATACCTATACATGCTTGCAGAAGATATTAGTGCAATCTTGAGTCAATTTTGGTGTAGCTTCAATTTTACCAAGTTTCCGTCAAAAAGCCTTACTATAGCCTTGACATTGTGCGTCATTTTGGGCTCTACTACTGATATTCCGTTTTCTCCACATTTACAATCTAAATCGAACTACTTCGATGCAAAACAAGCCTATACATGTTTTCAGCAGATATTAGTGCAATTCAGAGTAAAATTTTGGTATCTCTTCAATTTCACCAATTTTTGGACAAAAAGCCTTACTATAGCCTTGACATTTTGCGTCATTCTGGGCTGTACTACTAACATTCGGTTTCTTGCACATTTACACATTAAATCTATCTATTTCGATTCGAAGCATACCTATGCATGTTTGCAGATGATATTAGTCCAATTTGGATTCCATTATGGTATCTCTGCAAGTTTACCAATTTTTCGTCAAAAAGCCTTACTATAGCCTTGACATTTTGCCTCATTTTGGGCTCTACTACTGACATTCCCTTTTCTCCACATTTACAAACTAAATCGAACTATTTCGATGCAAAACAAACCTATACATGCTTGCAGCAGATATTAGTGCAATTCTGAGCCAATTTTGGTATCTCTTCAATTTTACTAATTTTTGGTCAAACAGCCTTACTATGGCCTCGACATTTTGCTTCATTTCGAGCTCTACTACTAACATTCGGTTTCTTCCACATTTACAGACTGAATCTAACTCTTTCGAAAGCCGAGATACCTATACATGCTTCCAGAAGATATTAGTGCAATCCTGAGTCAATTTTGCTATCCCTTCAATTTTACCAACTTATCGTCAAAAAGGAATACTATAGCATTGACAGTTTGCTTCATTTTGGGCTCTACTATTGCCATCCCGTTTCATGCACATTTACAAGCTATATCTAGCTATTTCGATGCGAAACATACTTATACATGCTTGCAGCAGATATTAGTGCAATCCTGAGTCAATTTTGGTGTGGCTTCAATTTTACCAACTCTTCGTCAAAAAGCCTTACTGTAGCCTTGACATTTTGTGTCCTTTTGGGCTCTACTATTGCCATCCCGTTTCATGCACATTTACAAGCTATATCTAGCTATTTCGATGCAAAACATACCTATACATGCTTGCAGAAGATATTTGTCCAATTTGGAGTGGATTATGGTATCTCTGCAGGTTTACCAATTTTTCGTCAGAAAGCCTTACTATGGACTTGACATTCTGCGTCATTTCCGGCTCTACTACTGACATTCAGTTTCTTGTACATTTACACACTAAATCTATCTATTTCGATTCGAAACATACCTATACATGTTTGCAACAGATATTCGTGCAATCCTGAGTCAATTTTGGTATCTCTTCAATTTTACCAATTTTTGGTCAAAAAGCCTTACTGTAGCCTTGACATTTTGCGTCATTTCGGGCTCTACTACTGACATTCGGTTTCTTGCACATTTACAAACGGAATCTTACAATTTTGAAAGCAAAGGTACATATGCATGCATCCAGAAGATATTAGTGCAATTCTGAGTCAATTTTGGTATCTCCTCAATTTCACCAATTTTCGGTCAAACAGGCTTACTATAGCCTTGACATTTTGCGTCATTTCGAGCTTTGCTACTAACACTTCATTCCTTGCACATTTGCAATCTAAATCTTTCTTTTTCGAAACCAAAGATACCTATTCATGTTTTCGGGAGATATTAGTGCAATTCTGAGGCAATTTTAGTATCTTCTGAATTTTACCAATTTTTCGTCAAAAAGCCTTACTATAGCCTTGAAACATTGCGTCATTTCGAGCTCTACTACTAACATTTACTTTCTTGCACATTTACAGGCTAAAACTAGCAACTTCGAAGCAAAACATGACTATTAAGCCTTACAACCCATATCAGTGCAATTCTGAGGCAATTTTGGTATCATTTCAATTTTACCAATTTCTGGTCAAAAGCTGAACTATAGCCTTGACATTTTGCATCATTTCGAGCTCTACTACTAACATTCCGTTTCTTGCCCATTCACAAACTAAATCTAAGTATTTCGATGCGAAACATACATATACATGTTTGCAAAAGATATTAGTGCAATTTGGGGTCAATCTTGTTCTCTATTAAATTTTACCAATTTTTGGTCAAAAAGCCTTACTATACCCTTGACATTTTGCGTCACTTCACGCTCTACTACTGGCATTCGGTTTCATGCACATTTACGAACTACCTATTTTGAAGGGAAACATACTCATATATGTTAGCAACTGATACTAGTGTGATTTTGACTTAATGTTGGTATCCCTTCAATTTTACCAATTTTTCGTCAAAAAGCCTTACTATAGCCTTAGCATTTTCACTCATTTCAGACCTCACTACTGACATTCCATTTCTTGCACATTTAGATACTAAATCTATCTATTTCGAAGCGAAAAATACCTATACATTTTTGCAATGGATATTGGTGCAATTATGAGTCAATTTTGGTATCTCTTCAATTTTACCAAGTCTTAGTCAAAAAGCCTTACTATAGCCTTTGTATTTGGCGTCATTTCAGGCTCTATTAATGATATACCATTTCTTGCACATTTGGATAGCAAATATAACTATTTCGAAGCGAAACATACCTATACATGTTAGCAACAGATATTGGTGCAATTATGAGTCAATTTTGGTATCTCTTCAATTTTACCAAGTTTTGGTCAAAAAGCCTTACCAAAGCCTTTGCATTTTGCGTCATTTCAGGCTCCACTACTGACATTCCATTTCTCGCACGTTTACAAACTAAATCTAACTATTTCGAAGCGAAACATACCTATTGATGTTTGCAACGGATTTTAGTGCAATTTTGAGTCAATTTTGGCATGTCTTCACTTATACCAATTTTTCGTCAAAAAGCCTTACTATAGCCTTGACATTTTGCGTCATTTTGGGCTCCACTGCTAACATTCAGTTTCTTGCAGATTTACATAGTAAATCTAATTATTTCAAAGCAAAATATACCTTTACATGTTTGCAACAGGTGTCGGTCCAATTTTCTCTCAATTGTGGTATCTCTTCATTTTTACCAATTTTTGGTCAAAAAGCCTTGCTATAGCTTTGGCATTTTGCCTCAGTTCGAGCTCTACTACTGACATTTCATTTCTTCCACTTTTACGAACAAAATGTATTTATTTTGAAGGAAAACATACTCACAAAAGTTTGCAAAGCACATGAGAGTAATATCAAGCTCATTTTCGTATCCAATTTTACTAAATTTTGGTCAAAAAGGCTTATTATAGTCTTGACATTTTGCATCCTTTCGGGCTCTACTACTGACATTCCGTTTCTTGCACTTTTACGACCAAAATATACTTAACTTTAACATACCTATACATGTTTGATACAGATATCCGTGTAATTTTGAGTTAACTTTGGTATGTCTTCAATTTTACAAATTTTTTGTCAAAAAGTCTTACTATAGGCTTGACACTTTGCTTCACTTCAAGCTCCAGTACTGACATTTATTTTCTTGCACCTTTAGAACTAAATCCACCTGTTTGCAAAGCATATTAGTGCAATTTCAAGCAAATTTTGTAGCTCTCTAACTTCGCCAATTTTGGCAAAAATGTTTACTATAGACATACGAATTTGCATCATTTATGTAAGCTATGCTAGTGACTTCCATTTCTTTACAGCTTAAATCCAGGACCTTTGAAGCAAAGCGTACTTGAAAATGTTTGCAATGCACATAACTCAAATTTCCAGGTCATTGTTGTATCTCTCCAATTTTGCAAATTTTTAGCAAAAAGGCCTCACTATAGCTTTGTAACTTTGCGTCATTTCATGCTCTGATAGTGACATCCATTTTCGTGCATGTTTACAAGCTGAGGTCACTAATTTTGTGGCAAAACATACTTAAACATGTTTGGTTTTTGGCAAAGCATATTAATGTGATTTCCAGCTCATTGTCGTATCTGTCCAATTTTGCCAATTTTTGCTCATAGTACCTTATTATAGCCTTGTCTTTTAGGCCATTTTAGGAGACTTTTGTTAGCTTGTCATTTGCAGCCTAAGTTCACTGCAGAGACCACTAATAAAACAATCTTACACAAGTCCGTCAGGGTATATAGTGTTGCTTTATGCCATGTTTTGAACTTTGCTAAAAATTGTCAATATTTGCAGAAAATGGCATATATTTGCTTGCCCCTTTGCCCATTTTGGGTCACTTTCAATACTCTGTGGTGTTTGGCCCATTTTCAGCACAGATCTCTTTTATCCATATTAACATTGTCTTATATAAATCTGCCACTGTATTTTGCTTCGTTTTGTTCTGTGTTTTGAAATTTTTGAAAAACCAAAAGTGGTTTAATTCTGCTCAAAATGCCTTACTATAGCCTTGCCTTACATAGACTTCTTTTAGACATAATGAAACAATCTGATACATGTCTGTGGGTGCAGGTAGTATTTTTGACCATGTTTTGACATTTGCCATAGTTGTCCAAATTTGCTAAAAGTGCCTTAATATCATCACTATCATCAACATCATCGTCGTCGTGCCACTGCTGGCAGATAGCCTTCACATCTATTACCATGTTGTTCAATTTTGCACCACTCTCATCGTGTAGGAGGAGGAAGAGGAGGAAGGGGAAAAAGAGGAGACAGAAGAGAAGGATGGGGAAGAGCAGAAGGAGGTGAGGAACAGCAAAAGGAAGAATAAGCAACAAACGTCCAAGAACAACAAAGAGCATCTAAAAATGATACAAAATATTTTGTTCTGTTGTATTGTATATGATTACAGAAAATGGACAATGTACAAGTATAATAACAGTAATGCTGTGCATTGCCTTACCTTGCAGCTAGACTAGCATGTAAAACAACATGTTCCACCAAGGTCTGATTAACATTATTGTATGGTTTAACTACAATTTTAATATGAAGCACAATAATCTGATATAGTTGGCTACCTGAAGTACACAACATTGGATATAAACAGAAAGGACCAATAGTGGCACAAGAAAATGCAGACATTAAAGCACCTGTCACAACACATTGGACAATACTGAGTTCTGAACAACACAGAATTTAGTTGTGAGGAACTTAGATGCAAAAATTTAAGGCTTAAACCAATCAAGACATAGCAAAGTGTCATTACTAGGGACCTTATGGAGGCATCATTTCATCAAGACAGTGTTTTAAAATTTTCATTGAAAAGATAATTCTATGGTTAGTATTGATTAAAGGAATAATTTAAGAATATGTAATTAAAATGCAAATATGAAAACAGAGCATTTTCTGAAAAGATTAACATCGATCAGTCAGGGAAACTAATAAACAATGTCAATGACATCAAATGAATCATAATTGTTATTGTTCTAAAGTAGAGAATCAATGTGTTTTAGAGAATTTGATGGGAGCCATGACAATTTTCTCACATAATCACCCCTTTCAGCGGGTGTGAATTTGAAAGGAACGTTTAATGTAAGGCAGCATTTTTCTAATTTTTGCTCTTCTGATAGGGATATCTACTTGTGTGAGGCATCTAAGAGAAGGAAATGTTGGCTGCTGCTTTACTAATACCCCAGTTGGATATGACAATGGACTTCTTCATATGACTTATAGATTTATTAAGTTGCAGAAACTTGTCAAGAGAAATTCCTTCTGTTGATGGCACAATGAATACCAAGTTCTTGTTTAAAAGATCACAAAATCAGGAGAAGTTCATACCCAGTGACAAGACAGTGTTTCGAAAACACCTGGAGGCTTGAATAACATATTGGTGTCTCAGACTCATAACATGTAAGAGCTCCAAATAAAAAATGAATGCTAAGAGAGATAAAAAGTAGCTACAAATTACAGTGACACCTTGTCATTGTTCCTTCAGTAGAATGGCTTTTTAAAGAATTAGAAAATTAAACATTTCTCTCGATAGAGCAATCATAGTGATTGTGTTTATAGTAAATGATCTATTTATGATCTAAATATGGAATGATAGAAGCATTACTATGAAGACAAGGCTAAGACTAATAAAAATCATTTGTATTCTCAATTGCAATTCACGGTTCCAAATGCTGGGTACTTACAACATCTGTCATAAAGAGAATTGCAAGTTTTGGGTTATGATGCTACAGGCAAATATTACAAATTAGCTGGCCTGCCAGAATACCAATGAAGAAGTTCTAAAGAGAATCTGTGTTATAGAAAGAATTTTAAATGTAATCAACGGATGAAAGCTATCTATTCTGGGCCATGTGCTAAGGAATGACAATCTGAGTAAAAGACCCTTGATGGGTATAGTATTTACAAACAGATGAAAAGGAAGGACAAAAATGACTGACAACATCCAAGACCTTTGTGGCTTGACTATGGCTGCAGCTCAAAGACTGCCATAGGATCAAGACAGTTGGAGAAAACTGGTTAAGAGGGCCACGGCTGTTCAAAATGAATTTGCCATCATACCACTACTATAATCTAAAGCTTTTTATGTTATAGTAAACATATTTAGACATCAAGCAAAACAAATACGTGTTGGTCTTTTAATCTTGCAAAAGACACATTAGCTGTTTCATGTGATTCACAAATCATGCAAATTGAGAGAAGTACTAAGTCTAATCATGATGCTAAAAGCTTTTCTGCCACTTAATCAGGTAGAATTTAACATTCTAAACCTCAATTGCACTAAATTTCTTCAAAAGAGTTTGATGCAAACAATATTTTTGAAAGTAACTGTTTTCAACAAGGTCTGGAAGACTTACTTTTGAGCCTATACCAGGAGTGATTGCTTCTCTTTCATCAACAGCTATAGTAATGGACAACCTTAGCTTGAAACATCATTATCTTCATCATGATTATCCTGACAAAGCTGCTGGAGGAACTTTTCCATGTAGAAGATAATGATGTTCATCAGCTTATTCACTTCTTTAGCAAGGTCTTCCGAAATAACTTGCACATGGAACAAGGTCCTGCAATGCTGCACATTGGCAATGTATAATGTCTATATATGCAATGCATGCAGCAGACATGTTAAAATTTCAAAATCGTTTATTAAATAATACACAAATTTATACCAGAGCTAAGTATCAAATATTACAAACATAGCAAATGTCATACATGACAATTTTTGAATAATTTTTTACCAAATCATGTTTGATTTTTTATGACATCTGTATCACCTGTCACCAACAAATGTCATTTGAGATGTTGGCCAATCATCAGTTACATAGTTTCAAAAGCTAATCATAATAATGCGAAAAACAGCACGGGTTTTGAGTCATTTATGAACTTGCAAATTAGATGCCTTCTCTCCAGAGTTCAGTAAATTAACAGTAATGATTAAATATTTCCAACCACGATAGTCCACTTATTCACTATCCATACAATCATCTACCAATTGGTTGCTTAAGGTCATAAGCAAAAAACTCCTTTTCTTTTCTGAAAAATAAACTAATAAAACTTCAAAGCCACAGTGAATGATCACAACTTCAATTCTTCTTTATTCATATTGATTATTCACATACTAATCTTAGAAAATGAGATGATATTATGTGAGCTGTTAGTGGCATGACATGGGAGCAACAGAAAGAAACACTTCTATTCAAAGCTATTGTACAATCTGTAATCAACTATGCCAACTTGGTTTCCTAATATCAGTTATACTCACATAGGGCAACTTCAAGCTGTTCAAAATGAAGCTCTACTTATAGTTACTGGCTTTGACTCAATAACTACTATTGATCACCTTCATCAAAAGATCAATATTCTACTGCTCCAGGAACACAATGATCTATTATGTGCTCAACAATTGTTTGACATATATTTATCACCTCACCTTAACCAAGTCATCAAAGACGTCCAACATTACATTCTCAATATTGTACCTCCATAACAGATCATCTTCATGTACCCTTGACTCAAAAACAATATAAATCTGGTATTATTGCTCTTCATACCAAACCTGTTGATGATAATATTGCCAGTTATAAATGGAACTTAATCCTCAGGGGATATCCACCCCCTAAAACTTCTTCAGAAAAGCATCTTCCACATAAAACCCACACTACCCTGGGACATTCTGGGGGAACACTTGGTTATTTAATGTTGGTCAATCTCAAACTGATCGTTGTCCACATTGCAAAGTATTACCTCCTACATTGACACACATATTTAATTGTAATGCTAATCCTACTATGTTAACTAACGATCACTTATGGACTGATCCAGCAGCTGTTGCTGGCTTCCTTGGTCTAAAAACTGATGGTTTATATCAGATCAGCAGCAGCTACAGTAATAATAAGAAGAAAAAGAAGAATAACAACAACAACAATAATAATAGTAATAATAATCTTTCTTAAAACTTCAATTTTTGTCTTAATGTAAAACAAACCTTCATACCGCAAACAGGATATTTTTTTCATGCTAATTTCTACGCTATCTTTCCCAGCAGTAGCTTTCAAAAATATGCAAAATTAGCCAGTTTCATCTACAATTCATTTACCATTCAGAAGGAATTTTGAGGTATTTTTACATCACAAATGTGCACCACCAGTTTGCAAAATCAAGACCTAATATTACCACTTTACTACCTCTAAATTTACAGATTATTAAGATCAAGGTATTTATATAGCCTTTAAGGCACGTGCAAATATCAGGCATACTACACAAATTCAGGAAAAATCTGCAGAGAATATTGTTAGCATGATGCTTCTCTGAAATTGTAGCTGTACAACTGGGTGAGGTTGTTGCTGAGAACAATATTGGCCTGGCATACTGCTGAAATATTGTTTCAAGGCATTGCTTCCTACAAGGTATGTTTCTGAAATTCAAATTATCAAGAGGCTTTTATCAAAAGTGTGCAATTAAAAGTTTTCTTCTACAGGAACTAGTTGTCTTTGGAAACTGCTCTACCCCGCAGATCAGACTAGGCTTCGAGCAAAGAAACACAGTGTAAAAAATATTAAATACAGACAAATGCCATTTGATACATTCATCATCATTGCATATATCTTCAATAAGTTGGTCACTAAACGTGCGCAGTATCAACCGCAATTTGATATTCTTTCACGTAGTTCATGACTTGTTGTGCTTCTCGAATTTCCATATGCAAGAAGTACTTCTTCCCATTTCCTTCGAAAGTTGTAAATGCACTCTCCACTTGTGGAATTTTAACGTCCTTCACTGACAGAAAGCTCACTTTTTTCCTTGCCAACAAATTGAAAGTTTCAATTGCAAATATCCTTTCCATTGGATTGAAATGAAGTTTGTGTACATACACCCTTGACAACCAGTGCAAAAGAAACGTTGTTGTTGTGCTAACGAGACCAACAGTTCCTACTAGAGCCAGTTTACCGACGAGTGGGACACTCTCCTTGCCAAAGTAAATAAGATACGGACTCCCCAATAGCGTAGCAATACACGTTGATAAGGAAAAGACCTTCACATATTGGACAGACTTCGACAATGGTCCTTCATACACAAGTCGATAATCCTCGGGAATTTTAGAGGCTTTACGCACACGCTGCGTGGTTGAAAACGTAACTACTGTACTCCTTACTAACTGAGGTAAATTGTCGTGATTAGTTTTACGGAATAAAGAGCAAAAATATCTAATTAAAGGCTTTGAACTCCTACCACGAGACAAGAAATATGAAGATGCAGCCATTATGAGAGACCATGCGAAATACGTAACCTCGCTTTCGAAATGGTTGTCTCCCAAAAAAACTTTTAAGAGGTTATTAATTACCCAACAAAGTTAAAATGAACATAAATTAATAACAATATCTCTATGTAATTAACACGGATTTAAATCGCTCTAAATCAAACACGTAGCTGAAGATATCGGCCGGAGTGGGCAAACTAAAGCGCAAAAGATGCATTGGGGTTGAGGTGGGGTGGGGTTAGCTTTCACAGAAGAAAACATAATAGCAAATGATGAGTTTATTTGTAATAAACATCTAAGATTATACAGACGTCAATACAAGGTATGTAAGACATTTAATAAACACGACTATTGTTTTAAGTTTGTAAAACATGTTTCGGATATAACGTATCCATCATAAGTTACAGATTAATAGCAACATTACATTATAAGTTTAAATACTAGTGGTATATTACAATAATACAAGGGTAGAACATGTGTTTAGATAATAGGACAAGAGATGGAACACCTAAAGGGAATAGCAGCAATCCAGAACAGTAATAAGCGGGAAATATAGCAATACACAAAGACGATAAAGACACAAAACAAGACAGAAAAAATCGGCAACGGGTCTGTTATAGAGAAAGTGACAAATTAACATGGAAGAGCTGTTTATTGAGATTGGGTTTCTCCCATGTGATGTGAAACGCCTCTTTGATTTTGAGGTGAGAGGAACAACTAGCAGAGTCGAAAATACTAAAGCAACTCTGAGTAGAAACTTGCCTACAAGATTCCGAACTCCTCAAGTGTTTAAATATACGTGAGTTCCTATCGCTGACCAAATGTTCCTGGACACGTCTAAAGTAGTGTCGGCTCGTTTCACTAACGTAAACGGAATTACATCCCGCACATTTAAACTTATAAACGATGCGTGAACAGAGCGATTTGGGGATAGGGTCCTTAATAACAAATAATCTGTTTATCTTAAACGACGAAAAAGCTATCTTGATATCTACATTCTTACAGTACTGTTGAGTAAGACTATACGTTGAGTAAAAGATGACAACTTCATGTATGGCAATTTAAAGGTATGTATTTCATTTTTTCCCCTCCTTCCTCCTGTTTGTCCGTCGTCCTTTGTAAACATGGTAAGCAACGGAGGGGCGATAAGTTACCCTGCCGTGTCTCACCATGCCCACTCGGCACTTTGGCGGTAAAATATCTTTTTCCTCCTCCTCCATTTTTTTTGTTTAAAACTGATTCCTTTTTGTTAATGGTTAGTTATTATCTATGTTAGTGGTGAGTGGGATAAAAACTAACAACCTGAGTAACGCAAATGAAAATCTTAAATACAAAGTTAAGTCTTAAATACAATGCACTTGTGCTTTATAACACAACATTATTTAAATATATTTAATCAAATAACTAGGTAAAAGAATAAAAACGAAAAATGGAAATTTTCGTGCTTGAGACATAACAGTAGTCTTTCGGGTCTGTTGATTTTCTTTGTAATTATGCCATTCTTTGAAGCCAGGTCACTAAAGGAAGTAGTTTCTAGCGGAAGAAATACGTTCACCTCGTGGTTAGTTACTGAAGGATAGTCGCAATGGCGTCTTTGATGAAATTTTCCTAATGGACATCGATTGAGTGAGTACACTGATGGAGTATTATTTGTTAAATTGGTATCGTCTCGTATAGTGCAATTTTTTTGCGTAGGGTTATTATGGTGTTACTGTGGATTTTCTAGAAGAAGTCTCTAAATTTCCTCCCATATAAATTCATCTTGATCGAATTTGCCAAGTACATTGTTTTGGAAATAGAAGTTCTTGTCTGAATTTCCTAGGTGAAGGCTAAATTCATTGAGCGTTCTATATTTTATTTCCCGCCTTACTGTTTTAATAAATGTTTGCCAGATCACTCATAAGGCTGTATCTTTTGATGGAAACATTCTAGACCTAAGCTTGAAAATACAGTGCCTTAGAGTGAATGTTAAAAAATTTCGTAGTCCTATCTTTGGGTTCTTCTTTGGTATGCCGAAAACCATCTCGCTATCAGTTATTGATTCATTATCTAGTTTCAGAAGGGTTGGGGTTAATTTCAAGAAGGCTTGCTTTACTGCCTGACATTCTATCAAAAGGTGATGCAAAGTGCTTTCTTGTTGCATGCATAATCTGCAGGTGTCATCTTCATTTGGATTCCATTCCTTTATAAGCTTTGGAGAGGCGAAGTTAAGATGTATTTGTTCCCATACTGAAGAAATAACTGATTTAGGACACTTGG
>JANTCA010001391.1:0-12036 GCA_024741275.1 Chironex yamaguchii
TGCGTCTATTATAGTATATTGTAGACGTTGTTACGAGCATTGTTATATTTTGATATTTCCTTGGTTCCTTGGCAGTAGCTTGAACTGTAAATCGATTTCGGGTTCGATACCCCAGTAGTCATAATCATACCTTAATTTCTGATGCAGTATGCTATCTTCAGAGCCTTATACAGACTTGGATAGCGATTTTCCAAATCATTACCTTAAATTTCTTCATTATCAAAGGAAATAATGGATTTTCCTATCATTTTTTTTCATTCATCCGCCTCTCTCTGCGGTGACTAGAAAAAAGCTCAATTTACAAGCAGAGTTTGCTCCTGAAGAAGGCTCTCCTATCTTTGTGCATATTTTGTCAACTTTTCTCGGCTTCCGTTCTTCCATTTGAAAGGATTAAGTGTAAAGAGCTGTATTACAAATTCACGTGATTGTAATGAAAACGATTTCTGCAACTCGTTCAGTAGGAGAGAGAATCCCCAAAAGAGGATATAGGATTATTGCCTAAAAAACGTCTAATACTGCGGTGTCTTCTTCATGATTGTGTATATCAATGCTATGACTAAAAGTACATCAATTGCCGTGTGTCCATCTAGTAATGTGGTAGGTAAAGAATGCTTCTCTTTTCTTTGGGCATCAAAATAATAATGCAATCCGCTGCTGAATGCCTTTGCTGTTGAACTTTCAGAATCTGCAAGGTTCTCCTCACTTCTGAGTTTTTTAAGTAGACTAGTGAGTATCTACATTGCGTCTGCTTCTCCGATCATATTCATATCTTCTCGTTTTACATACTTACATGCATATCTTATGAGCATGAATTCTTGCAGATAATAAGCTTCTATATAAACTAAAAAGAATTTATTCTTTTTAACAGTCCCGAACATGCACTTTCTCGCCAAGGACAGTAGCCATTATTGTCTTTGGGCATTGTGATTTGCTGCTAGATAATCTTCTCTTGCCGTCAAGCATCTATCTGACGCTGATCGAAGTTGAGCACTGCTTTCTTAAAATTAAAAGCTGAAAACAGTTGCACTTTACCCTAATATTTTAATAACATTTTTGGATGAATCTAAATTAGCATAGTTTCAAAAACATGGGGTGTGCATACACCCTAATACGCACAGGTGGCTCCGGCACTGTATGAAACCCTTAACTTTTTAACAGAAAAAGCATGAAAGTAAGGTCGAAAATTTGCGAATGGATCATTCTCGTCTTCCAAAAGGGCGTCTAAGTTGCCAATTTTTTATTATATCTAATTTTTGTCAGAGCTTTGTGAAGAAGATGACAATCTCACAAGCCAAAAGCTTCAAGTTTGAGTCCCTATTACTATCTGAGAAATACTATTGGTATGAGAAGGTAATGAGGGTCCACTGTAAAGAATGAACCCGAGAATTGAAGAGAGATCGTTTTAGAAACGGTTTTACAAAGTACTCGATACGCCTTTCATCAGGAAAGGATCGCGATAAAGCATTTGGTGAATAGAACTTCATTTACGCCTTCAAAAAACTTAAATATAACGAAGGAAGCATCTGGTTTTGCATAGAGTGTAAACAAGGAAATATAACGTGCAAATAGTAGACTTAACACATATGGAGACAAAATTTGTTATCGATTTATAATGCACACCCATGGTCTGCTTCCTGAAAAGGTGGGAAGAACGGAATCGCCTTAAAAATTTGCGACATTACGCTAAAATCATACTTAACCATACTTTTAAGTATGATTTTAGCGTAATGTCGCAAATATTCAAGGCGATTTTCAAGTTTTGTACCACAGAAAGATTGTTGAAGAATAGCATATTACGATCAATACAATGAAATGATCAGCCAGACACAATGCAACCATTTGGAGAGTTAACGAGGCAACCAAAGTATTTCTCCGGGTGTTATAGGATAGGCCTATTATAATAAACCCCAAATCAATAAATAGGTGAAATTACACTACAAACAACTGCCTGTATACAAGTTTCACTGGGTATTATATTTTTGTGAATCATTTACTATAATCTGCGGAACGATATCTCCTTAATACAGATTTACTAGACACGAAGTTTATAGTACGAATTTCCTGTTAACAGAATTATTTTCCTGCATTCCGTCTTGAAATAGATGCATAGGAGTAACCTACAAGAAAGAAAATTGTAGAAGCACACTGTTAAGGGAGTGCAGTTGCCTTTGTGTAGGTTACTTATCGTAGATTTTCGGTCATGAATTCTGCAAAGAATATGGTTTTGTAAGCTGTAGAACTGTCGTGAGTGCTTTGATAGATAGCAAGCAGGCACATCCTCTGGGTTATTTCATCACATTTGTCCAATTACATTGAGCAATAATTTTATTCAAACCTTATTTTACACAAATAAGAAACAAATCTTTGGCATTAATTAATGATTAGCAACATTATACCCTCGTCATAAGGCTTAAGGAAACGTGCTAATGTTTTTTCCGAATTAATTTATGCCTCTGTTTCTTTACATAAGTTCTATACTGGTAAGGTCATAGTCCACACACTTGGTTTAAAGATTCTTTTCAGCTTGACACGGAAAGAAAGTATCTTTGCGAGTTTTTTTCTGTATTCTTATAAGACTTGTCCACCACATGTCAAATAATTGCTATTTAGTATTCAAGTCACATTTGAATAGCAATATAACAAAACGATTACTTGTTGTCAACTGAATATACCAAATAATGTAGTCGATTATTCGAATAACCTTTTTGGATTCTTCCAATAATGTTTTGTTTCTTCATTTTCTCTTTCTTTGTTTCCTTTCTTGTTTTGATTGGCTGGTTTTGATGCAAGTTTCGTATAAATAGGTTGCCATATACATATACTTTCTTTTCTGACGATTCATACTATGGAGAGCGTCAGACGGAAAAATCTTTAGCATGTTCTTAGCCCAATGTCGCAAATTTTCAAAGCGGTTATTTGAATAGTATGACAAGATGGTTGGTTGGAATGAAAAAGGATCGATTATTATATCCATATATTAATTGTGTTATTGACTTCACTGCAATTTCTGACAAGGAGCATCCAGGATGCTGTTATACCAAATGTTTTACTAGTTAGGGTCATGTCTTAGCTAGGCCAGGACTTGACGCGTAAGTCGTAATGTAATGCTCGGTAATAATTTAGACCGGAGTAATCAAATAGACGGGATCTTTAATTTTGTTGGTTCTATTTTGTAATGTCCCCAAATTTCTACGGTTGTGTTATTCAGTGAACACTTTAGCAATATTCTCCTTGTTTACCATTAATCAAGAGAAGTCTTTAACCAAACTCAGCTCCATAAACTATCACTCTTCTACAAAGTGTTATGTATATTTAGAACCTTCTAGAAACCTTCCCAGTGCTGCAGGAACAATGCTGATGCAATATTTACATGAAGCTTCCAGAAAGTTCCATTTGATTCTATTTTGTTGTAAAAGCTTGTAGAATGTTCTACATTTCATGCTGTCCTTGAAAGTTCTACTGGCTTCTAGATAGATTTCTCAAACCTGTATAAGCTGTTATTTTCCAGGAATTTGATGACTTTAGTTTAAGATGAATGTATTTAAGTTTTGATAGAATACAGGCTCAGAGAAATAAATCAAGCAGTAAAGTGATTCCTTTTGGAGAATATGGCACTTGAATTTGTATATCACAACCTAGTTGTTCTCCAAGCTATCCCTCTAGGTCACGTTTACTCTCTACTCACCATTAAGAAATTTTATTTACCCTGCAAGTACTCTGTGAACTACAGTGTTAAACATACGACAACTAATATGTGTCATGAACTTTTCGATCTCATCAGGCGGTCCTTGGTTAGAACATGCTTCACGGCAGCTTTAGCAGGTACCTTACAGTCATATGCCACGGGTCAATCTAAGCCATCTGAGGGAAATTGGGTATAATGAAACTGACAGGAAGCCATCGGATTGCTGAGCTAGCATGATTGCTGAGATCATCGGTGTGTCACTGTTTTGTGACCATTGAGTTATGACTTTGAATTGTATAGAAATGAACATTAAATTGTTGAATGTCTGAAAAAAACAAATCGTACGTCCAGGGTGGAAACTGAACCCACAACTTTCTGCTTTTCGGGCAGATTGCTCTGACCACAGACCCTCCGGGACGTTGTTTCACAGGGGGAAGGGATGCCATTAAACACTGTATTGGGCATTAATTTAGAAACCTGAGTATTGGCAAAATGCTCCATTTCTCTGTCAAGTGTGATCTGCAAAGTTTTAGCATCAAAGAATAGATAGGCATGGTATATAGAGAGGCTATATTTGAAAACGAGGAAAGGTCACAGAGAGAACAAGTATCACATCTCGATTTGATGAATTTGTGGTGCACAAGTTCCTTCTTGCAACACAAAACCTGATGATCCAAGAAATTTAGGGCATATTGAAGTTGAATTGAAGAGGAAATGTGTATGGTCCTTAATCAGTGCATTATCACCAAACCATCCATACCATCCATAGTTTTGTAAATCGAATGCATTCTTAGCATCACCGAATGGCAGTTGAATTTGCTGAACTCGTTATTGACGAAGGAAACTTGGAAAGCGAGTGCAAAGTTTTTTAGCATGTCATTCACAGCCGCTGTAGAAGCAAGGAAACCAATGGCATACGAGTTTTTGCTGAAAAATTATGAAGTATTTACTCCAGTATAACCTATGGTGTACAGAAAAGGTGTTTGCAGTCACAAATTTACTTTCGTTTTAATCCTTTGTACTCCGACCTTGTCTGTATGATTATCGTGCTCATGGCCTCTCCATTTCTCAGTTATTTTCGAAAGTTTTCCAATAAACCACTCGATCATTTTTGTTACCTAAGATTATGTGATGGCATATCTTAGCTAATTTTTGGCGAAAACATTATACTGCTTTGCATCTGTTATCCATGAGTTGTAGTTCGTTCTTCATCTTGATTCTAAAATTGACGGCGAACTCAACACGTCACAATTAATGATAATTGATAGATTGATAATTGAAATTAAAAGTGGCACTTTTCTCAAATGTAGGTCATTTCTACACAGCCTAAACCGTAGCTAATTAAGCAAAACCAAGGTCATTTTTGGATTCACCATCATCAAATTTGCTTGAAAATATATTAAGTTTACTGACATAAAAAAATTGTTGCACAGTATAATTGGACCTGAGTGGGCTATGACAGACACCTAATAACATGAGTGGATGAGCAAGGTAAAATGAGTAGGATTCTATTAGCCTTTCTTACTGACTTGTTAAGCTCAGTAAGATAGGGGTCAGATTTACAGTCTTGAAATCCGGGTTCTAAGCTCCGGTGATCATAATACTAACATTGCTACTGTTTAATATTTCCACAAGCTCCCTTGACAACAAACATCAAGACTGGCGTATTTTAAGTTTTATCAGTGTTGGCCCATATTGCTTCTTAACCAAATTATAAGATATTGCGAATGAGGTATAAGGAAAGCTTTTTAGCTGGATATTGTCCCCTTAATTGCAATCCCTGGACATGTCCTTCCCTTTCATTCGTAATCTTGTAAACATGTATGTTAAGGAAATAAATTTTCGTCATCGAGAAACGTTTTCGGAAGCACGTATTCCTATAATGTTTTGAGATAAAATGCTACCAATAGGCTGTCTTTATGAGAAAAAATATCACGAATTACAACAGGTTTTTCATTTCTTACTTCGACAAAACAAAAACGAATCCTCAATTTTTAACGATTTAGATAGAATCTAAATTTACAAAGGCTTTCCTTATAATGCCTGGCAACGATACGTGATCATTTAATAGAGAATAAATTCCCCCAATACGATTCTGGCAGAATATCGATTAAAGGTATTTTGAAAGGTTTGAAGTATGGAGATATTTCTGCTGCGAAGTCAAAATCGGTGACAAAACACCCAACTCACCGCCTCCCCTCACGCGCAGGCACACTTTCAATTAAGTTGTCAGTTTTCGTTTGATATTGTAGATCAGGAACTTGATTAGCTCTATGTTTAATCTATATTAATTATTTTCAAAGAAGGAATACAATTGACTAAACTACAATAGTTTTGAAGCAGAGCGCATTTCTAGGACTTCCTGAAACCTAACATTGCGTATTTACAATCTCGCCTTACCGCATGACGAAGATTTATATACACAATCCATGGCCTCTGGATCTATGGCCAGATCTATTGTCTTCCTTGGGTCGAATAAGTGAAAATACTGGATATGTTGATGCATTTGTTGCAGAAAATTGAAGTGGGCTTGCATTTGTCTACTACAGACAGTATGATTACACGCCATGCCGAATATGTGCAGCTTTGGAAAAGAAAGCTGTTGTTGCTCTCAAATTTTGCAGGTGCTTCCAGGCTTTCATGCTGAGATGATTGACGGAGTGGATTGTGTTGCGGCCTTCTTGTGATTGGTCCATTTTTTTAATCGTGCGTATG
This sequence comes from Chironex yamaguchii, assembly GCA_024741275.1. Lineage (NCBI taxonomy): Eukaryota > Metazoa > Cnidaria > Cubozoa > Chirodropida > Chirodropidae > Chironex > Chironex yamaguchii. The sequence continues at coordinate 6,401 of JANTCA010001391.1, forward strand.
AATAGCCACGATTTCTATTGCTCTCTGTTGAATCTTGCGAAAAGGTCGAAGCGGGGAAAATGGCGTCTGAATCGCAGAGCAACGGCGATGCCGAAATGATCAGGGAATGTGAGCAGTACGTTGAAAGACATAATATTCAGTCTATCCTCAAGGATGCCATAGTTAGCTTGTGTGTGAATAAACCTGACAATCCTTACAAATTTTTGAGAGAGCACTTTGAAAAGCTGGAAAAAGTAAGTTAAGATTGGGATGTTTACTTTCACTTGGAACATCATTTTCCTCAAAACGACTCGGGGAAAATAGTATATTTTTGTGTAGCGTTTACCATGTTGACCATGGAAGATTTTTCGTCGCTTCTCCTGCTACTTTTAAGGATGCAAGTTCTTTTTTAGTGTCTGTTAGTATTCTTGTAGAGTGTGAAGTATGTTTTTATACATGGACATTTTTGGTGGTCTTGATGATCTTCGTTATGCTTGCATTCATGTAATACCTGATCTGATCAGTGTTGTATCATTTGCAGGAGTGTATAGTTAATTTTACTTGACTTTGAAAACGCGAGTTAAGTCATTGTTGAAATAGGTTAGTCATACACATATTTCATTCTTGTGGCTTAAAGCGACCATCGGTATTGATCGATTGCTGCACCTTTCCACCAGGAACAAGGAAGGCAGTCCTCGCTTGAGGAAAACGAGTCCTCAGTTGAAGTCGAAGAACAACCTCCACAGCCTATGGTACCTAGGAGAAGGAGGGGTGCTGTAAGTGCCGCTGTCATTTCAGAAGAAGATGCAGCCTCATACGTCAAGAAGGTAATTGTTTGTTTGTCATGATCGTGCTTCGATGTGCAATCCAAGGATTTTCCTCGTCAGTGTAGGCGGTGGTAATTTAAGCTTTTTAGTAATTTGTGTTCATCAGTTAGCCTTACAGAGTGGATAGCTGCAGTCGAGAAACTTGGTAGCTGGTTTCGGACTGCCGATTTATCCAGTTACCTTTTTGTATACAGATGTATCGTTCCCTGTATATCCGGAGAAAACAAAGCATACATATTCCCAATGTCGGAATTGACGAAATGAAGAGATATTTTTAAGTTTATGTAGAAAAATCCACAGTTCATATGTCCTACATGATGCCTCCTTTTCCCCTCTGCTTGCGAAACACGATTTACAAATAGTATACATTTAGACATTGGCTATTGCCATTCAAAAATAATTATTTATTCCGGTGGTAGACTGCTTGCCACGGATTCTAGCAAATTTTGTAACTTCATTAGCACGCAAGCTGCCACCAAAGTTTGTGAAAGGTTCGTTAAACGTGATGGCAGATGACAGTTCGAAATTTCTGTTTCTTTGCTAACTTTGTTCGCATGCCACGGGATGGTCACTAGAAGGGCATTATTATGAAAGTAGCATATAGGGACGAGCCCTTACCTTTCTTTACTCTTCCTTGGCAAACATTGAATTTTAGAAAGTTAAAAGCTACTTTTGATGCAAAGCTTATGGACATACATTCGTCGTGTTAATGGAGTCTTCTATCGAAGATCATTGTCATCAATTGTATGACAGTTCTTTTGTTGTGACTGGCCCTGCAGACTTTAACACAAAACTTTAGTTTTCTTTAGGCTTGTTTGTATATAGACAAAGGACGAAGATTGTGGAGTTTAAAAAGTGTATGATTGTATTTATATACATTAGAGTAACACCAATGGACAATATTTACCAATATCTCATGAATAGGTCCAGTTAAAGTCCAAACTTCAGAAATACTTTTTGGTATTGAAGCAAAAATTTTAGGCTTTCTAGTATGCCCAAAAATTCATTAGTTTAGACTAATCGTGTTAATTTCTTTATTTGTATATATTTATTATGCTTTTATAGTTAAAAAAATTGCAGTTAAATTGAATTTAAAGAATATGGGAACCAACTTATTGTTATTAGCCTAGGCATGCAACAAATTTTTATGTGGTATTTATTATTCCTGTACTTTATTTAATTGCACATTTATGGCATTTTATTTACCAAATCTACACATATGCTGATAAGATTTAGCTCCACACACTAGTTTCAGTTATTAGGATGAAGGAAACTTTGATTTTTTGGCACCAAATCTTATTTATGCATGCCTAGTTTTGCACACTTGTAAGCAGTGGTGGACACTTTATTGATTATTGGGGGGGCGAAGCTTCACCTGGCTTATCATGGTCAAAATGAAACAGACAAATCACCAGATGCTGGAAAATGGCGAGAGTAACAATTCCAATCAGGCAGAGCTCTTGGCTGGTGTGTACCACAAACTTCTTTCAGGAAAGTTTTTTATTTCACTGTGCTTGCGACATCGCATACTCGCAGTCCTACAGGGTTTAAGCAAAGCAATGCAAGAGGCAGATATCAAATGGATCACGATATCTGGAGAAATGGTCGCTGTGAGAAAGCTCCTGAAAGAGCTGGAAGTAAAAGAGGTATTGGAGACAGCAGCAGACCTATTTCATTCTGTTGGCATCTCTAGCACATATGAAGATCCACTGCACTTAACAGGAAATTCACCAAAGCAATTAAGTGAAAAAGACCTTTATGAACACTGCAAGACCCTAAAAAATGCAGCCGTTCCATGTATTTTAAAGGAGCTGGACAGACACTTTTGTGTTAAAACATTGGGTGTACTGGCAGGAATGGATTCTTTGGATGCCAGCAAAGAAACCTATCTTGATTACACGACCAGTTTTCCTCTTATAGGGAAATTTGCGCAATGCGCTGCTGTCAGTAGGCAGGCACTCAAGCCTGAATTTCAGCAAACTAAAATAGTCATTGAAACTGGAAAAGTGATCCATTTGGAATTTTATCCAAATTTAACTCAACTTTTACAGATAGCAAAAGCAATCCCTGTAGGCACTGCCAATGTAGAAAGGAGCTTCAATGCAATGAATTGAATTTCATCCCACGCTCGGAATTTGTTAAATTCATCTAGAGCTAGCGACTTCATGCTTCTTTCAATGAACAAAGATATCCTCAAATCTCTTGATTTAGATGATGTTCTCAGCCACTGGGCTCAGCAAAAGAAAAGAGCAGTTACTTTTTCTTAACTTGAAGGAGTATACTGGGTGAACCCGAATTTTGTGGCTTAAGAAAATGAACTATTTCCCTGCTACTATTACTGATATTTGTTCCGTTAATGTCGATGTTCTTAAATGCTGTAATGCATTGCATATAAGACATAAATATTGTTTTGTTTGCTTAAAACAATACAAAATTTTTTGTAGAAAGCAAAAATGACGACTTGTGAAGTTATTCTGGCTCTTTTAAAACTGGATATATTATATGTTAGAATATGTTTTTTATTACTTGTCATTAGTTTGTTTTAGTTTCAAGTCACATGGTTAAGATCAATTTGTTATTAAAATGCTGCAGACAAGACCAGACATCAAATTGCGCAAAAGGCAATGCAAAGTTTCTGTATGTGATCCATCTATCAAATTATGACCTTCAAATTATGACTTTCTGTTGTTCCATTTCTATTTATTTGTTGCTATGCTTGTGAATTGCCTGGAGTGTTTCTTGTCTGATTAGTAACTCCTTACCTGCACAGTTTTCATTCACCATCTTGTTTTGCTGGACATCTTTGTGAAAAAGTTAAAAAATTTTAACTACAGAAAAATACTGGCAAGAAATCAATTGTGCTCCAAATGAAAACAGACTTGTAGGAAAGATGACATCTGGCGTGCTGCATAGATAAAATCATAAAGCAAAAAAGGAAACTCAAATTTTGTTGGATGAGTTTGCAATATTCTGTAAAGGAAGACTATGAATCCAGCCTTAAGTTATGGACTTCTAAAGATTTGCATTTCAGTCAAATATTTGTTTCTTTGTTGGCCTAGTCCCTTTTAAAAGCCAGAACAGGGAATGATCACTTGAAATAAGAACCAAAGTACAAAATACCGTGAAATACAGCAACAATGTAAATAGGCCAGTCGCCATTAGCTGTAGCTTTGATACATAATCACTATTGGTGGCAAAAGTTGCAATGATTATATCAGAAGTTAAATAGACAGGGTTATGTAGTCAGCAAAGCATTGGTGATTGTGACAGTGCTTCTCCATGCAATTTGTTTATTTTAGTGACCATGATTATATAGGTAATGTAGCATACACTGACTAAACAAGACAGGGTGGAGCAATATAAAAACATAATCAAACTTCACTTTGCTTAACCAAGGGAAAGACAGGGTGGGTGTGTCCCGTGCGATTTCAAAGCTATCCCAAGTGAGATAGCAACAGGATATATTTAAGGTAGGCAAAATATTTAGTTAAAGAAACAAATTTTAAACTGTTAATGTTTATTAGTGGTAACCAATTTCAAATAATTATTTGAAATTGCTGGAAATCTTGGTTAGTGTCAAAAGAGCACGAACAAAGGAAACATATTTGTCAGAAAAAAGTACATAATTGGCCTGAAGTATGCCCTAACACTGCCCCTTTAATTAACATGGAGTATGCTAATGCTATACAGCAAGGACTGCGGTTCTAACTGTTCAGTGTGTTATTCTGCCAACTAGGGTTCAATATCAGTGTATTGGTCTTAGACCCCCATTGTGACCCAGCAGATTACCAGTTCTATGGGATCAATTAAAGTATCTGCATATTAACCATGGTGAAAATCTTAATACCATGGTTTGCTGTAGGGTTTAAGAGTTATAGTCTAAGAAAGGAGAGTTAAGGGTGAACAATATTTACTGTTTTATCTATTTGCAAAGAATTGTGTTAGCATCAAAACCACAAAAGCTTCTTTGAGACTACACACTGCTCTTTCTTAGACTTTCATGATATTAAAATGGTTTGGAATTTGTGGATTGGCCAACTTCAGTATATATTTGTTATGGCCCAAAGGACTTAATGCATTCCAGTAACACAGAATATCTCGCTGTAAAAATGTAATAGAAAATATTGACCAAGTTTAGTTTATCTGGAAACTTCTCAGTTTTGAGTCACAATAAAGCCCTCTGCTATCTGACAGAGTATATACACAAGTATTATGTTTAAGAACAACAACTTACGTTCCTATATATATACAGGTGTGTGTGAGTGTTTTGTGTGTGTAAGCATTCCAAGTTACAGATGGTCTAGCTTTTATACAGTTCAGTATCGTTTCTACTGTAAATTGAGCAAGCAATAGTCTTTCCTGTATGAGCTCTTTTTTCCACCTGCTTATTTTTTGTTACTTTTTGAATAATTTTTTAGGTCATACCAAAGGATTACAAGACCATGGCCGCCCTTTCCAAGGCTATTGAACGAAATGTCCTGTTCTGCCACTTGGATGATGGAGAAAGGAGTGATATCTTTGATGCCATGTTTCAAGTAAAGCACAGTGCTGGTGAAGTAATTATTCAACAAGGGGATGAGGGAGATAATTTTTACATCATTGATAATGGTGAAGTTGATGTAAGTATAAATGGTAATGTTACAAATTTTTAATGTTGTGTTGCTATATATCAAACAGTCAAATTCAGTATGCAGATCATCATTTTTATGTCAATTCAAAGTAAATTGAGTTTACACATCATCATTATCATCATTATTTATGATGATGATGATTGAGATTATTATTATTATTATTATTATTATTATTATTATTATTATTATTATTATTATT